>JAOBSW010000573.1:0-89479 GCA_026214975.1 Gentiana macrophylla | reverse complement strand
AGGGTTAGAATTACGCAATAGCTTAAAACTAAATTAAAGGCTCGATCGATTAGTTTAGGAAATTATGTGTGAGGAAATAAACATAAGGATTAACTAATCCAAGTTAGTAGATCGATTAGGAAGAGGGGAGGAATACCATGTTTCATTTTATGTTTATTGTTGGTCCATTCACTTATATGTGTCTTCTTAATTAAGATTAGGATCGTTTATACTCAAGATTAGATTGCTCTACATGGGATCGTAGCCAGTTACGCCCTTTACTATCACTACGATGGACCTAGTATTCTTGCTAGTAATATCGATGTTAGTGACTTACACGTGATCAAAAGCGGTGTGCGGACGAGAAAGTCATTTCTGAGACACCTCGGTCGATTGCCCAAAGTTCACAGTTAACGATGGTGATGAGGTCATGATTAATGAAGAATATCCTATTCCCGGAAGATCAAGATTGGGCTAGGTCGTCGGAAAGGAAAAAAGAAATCAGTTGCATTTGCTCAAAGCTAATCTGAACCTTTGTCTAGAAGATGAAAGACATGAGAGGCATCTAGCCAGACATTGCTTTTGTGCATAACTTAAAAGTCGGCCCCACTTACAGAGCCATCCAACGAAGGAGCACGCCAATTCCTCCAAAGAAAAGAGGTAGCTATCAAGGCCGAGGTAGATAACTTGGTTCAAAGTTCGGGATTATCGAGGGAGTTGCAGATATCCTACCAAGCTCGCCAACATGGTGATGGTAAAGAAAAGTAACGGGTGGTGAAATAAATCCGACTGCACCGGGATCTCCAACAAAGCTCAGCACCAAAGATCCTTACGAATCAGCGGATTGGCCGAATGGTCAAATAGGAATCACCGGATTTGAGAACTAGCTACCTTGGCGCGTGCACTCGGCCATATCACCCAAGTGAGGATGGCTGTTAGTTAAAATGAGATGACGGTATTCAGAGCACGACGTAGATATGTATTACTATGGAAATGATGCCTTGTCCAGCAGCTGGTTCACCTATCGGATGATGGTCAACAAAGTTTTTGGGAGCCCAGTTGGGAAGAACATGGAAGAATATCAATAATATGGTTGTAAAAAGTCACCAGAGGGAAACCACGTTGAAGATGCAAGAGGCATTCAACAATGCGGAAGAGGCATTCAATGAAATTGAATCCGGAAAATTCACGTTCGAGGTTAGGACCGGAAGATATTTAGGCTTACGGTGAGAGGTAGGTATAGAGGCCAAGCGGAGAAAAATTCAGCCCTCTTGAACCAGGACTAGCTTTGCAAATATTAAGGAAGTCAGTGAGGCTAAGCGAAGGACATTGCCTAGGAAGGTTTATATCAAAATCTGGCGACAAGTGCTTGCCTTTCTTCAAGATCCTAAAGAAACAAGACTTTCGAGTGGATGGAGAGTTCTCGTAGGCCTTCAAGGCCTCGGGAAAAACTTATCCGGCAAGTCCACCGCTCACCAGATTAAGCCCATTATAGGCGGCCCAGGCTTTTTGTTGTTGGCGCCTCGGTTCGATCATGTCGCTGCCCGTCTTCTCAGGAGGATGGGACCTCCAAAACCACAGCCCTTATTATGTTTCTCTAGGCTCTCATTCCGTTGAGTCGCACTATCTTGATGAAAAATTAGCCTACTCGCATTGTTCTTGTCCCTCAAAATTAAGTGGCTTACGTATCTCGCATACTCTAATAGTTCTGAAGCCAGCCCTCCTCCGCCAAAGTCTTTGCATAAGCCGACCTCTCAGTGCCGTTTGTAGTTGCTAGCAATTGAGTTATCGAGTTTGACGCCCACCGCTGTGACCCACGAAGGCTATCAAGGCTCGAGCCTTATGTGATTTTATCAGAGAGCGAAACCCGGTGAGCACTTGACCCTCGAGTTGCATAGTTTACTTCACTAGCAGAGCCACCACTTCGCCGCACTGCCCGCCAGCGGCCGAGCCATCTGCTGAATTGTATGCTGGATGGGACGGACCGCGAGCCGAAATGGTACGGGGCCGGGATCATCTTGCTCAAACCAGGATCTTCGAAGAGATAGAAAAGCCTTGAGGTTTGACTTCACGCGTCATCAGCCAACGAGGAATATGAGGCCCGTAATCGTGGGCCTTGGAGCTCTCGCCAACGGTATGAATGTTAACAATGTTGAGGGTTTTTATGATTCATGACTCGTGGTTCATCAAAATAGCGGGATCATATGGAACAAACAACTGAGATCCTGGTAAAAGTACATGATCTCGCCGAGAGGTTGAGAAAAGGCTTCATTATTGTGAATTTATCAAAATACCACGCCAGAAGAATATGCGGTGCCCGATTACCACTCAAAGTTGACAAGGAAGGAAGAGTTCGACAATCCATCTCTTACGGTTGAATATCTCTGATGAACGGGCTATCAATCGGGTAGAAATCATGGACTTTCAATCGCAATTGAAAGTCATTGGGTAGATGAAATCAAGGCATACATCAAATCAGGAACATTGCCTTTGGACCCCGGCGGAGGCTCAAGCTCTGAGTGAAGAGGTCATGTGCTATACAAATCCCAAATAGGATCCTATATAGAAAATATTTTCGTGGCCGCTGTACATGCGCATTTCACCTGCAGAGGTCTTAAGGAATGTTGAGAGAACTTCATGAAGCGAGTGTGGAGGCCATCCTCAAGTCGCCAATGTAGCTCATATAAAGTTTTATTAGTAGATATTATTGGTTGAAGCTCATGGAAGACTCTCAAAGATATGAAAGAGTTTTACATGATAAGTGTCAACGCTTAAGCAACATACGGCTCTCTTTTAGTTCAAAGAAAGTATTGATCTCATCGGTCCGCTCAAAAGAGGCGGTCCCAGGTGTGAATCGCCGTGAAAGGTCAGGATGGATTATTTCTACAAAATGGATCGAGGCGTTGGTAAAAATAATAACTCAATGACATAATTTATTTTCTACTGTATCAAGTTTAGATTCGATTTGGGCTCTCATGAAGCGATAATATCTCACCACGGGCCCACGATTACGGAAGGAGCATAACGTCAAGCATTGGCAATCTTCGGTATGCAACTTTGCCAGTGGAACGGATAAAGGAAAATGCCAACAAGCAAGTTTTGAAGGTATTAAAGAAAAATCGGACGACAAAGCGCAGGAAATGGGTAGACCATTTACTGCGCAGCACATGGTTGCTCGGACCTCCCAAAACAACAACGTGGCGAGACCGTTCGCTTTCACTTGGCTCTCGGAGGCCATGGCGATCGAGAGCCTTACCAGAGTATAAGGGTCTCACACGATGATGCCGAAAACACGGTGGAATCGGCATGTCATTCCTGACCTCGCCACAGGAAAGCAAATTAAAATCCTACGCTTTCAACTGGCCAACTACAAGCAAGCCGTGAAAAGGCATCATGATGTTTAATCCACAACCATTTCATTGCAATTGGTGATTTTGTCCTACTTAAAAGGAAGGTAGATTGAAACACTCGGAAAAGCCAATTAAAGGGAAATAAGCACGCATTCAAAGCCAAAAGCGAATCGTAAATTAAAATAAATTCATGCGACAAGAGAAGTTATTACAAGTCAAGGCCGAAGCCAAAAGTTGGGGGAATTACAATCTTGAAAAAGTAAAGAATAAATCTAACCGTTATAAGGCGGAGTTCTGCAAGCGGGTTCGAGAAAAGTCCAGTCTCGTCCCCTCTTGTTCTCGCTTCTTTCTCGCCATCCCGGGGTCAACCTCGCCCGTCTTGATTGAGGCTCCATCACCTCGGGCCATGCCTCACCATCGCCATCAGCTTTTCTTAGACGTACATTTGATCAAAGTGGTCAAGTTAATTTACGCTATGGTGGAGGAACCCAAGTCTCGAGAGACCATATTTTAGCCGATCCTCGTTGTATTCGCGACATCTTCATCATCATAAGGTATTTCGGATGGAAGTTCCGCAGGTAAGGTCCATTTGAACCAAAGAAGCCGCATCGAGCCATCATTTCACGAAGGAAGGGCGACGCCATAAGAGCCTCTCAGTAACAACGATGCCGCCGTTGATAGAAACCATGATCAAAGCTTCCGCTTCTTGGATATCTAAGAAATCGCTCTCTACCTTTATAGGCGGTGACATCGCGTGCCCAAGCTTCCCTCCGCCAGATTCGGGTCTTCAGCCAAGCCGCCTCAACTCCAGTGAGCTCTGCCTCGAGATCGCCATTCCTACTTTGGGCCGCTTTGCTCGCTTTCATCCCGGCCCGTCAACATCTTCTCGATGACATCTGGGGACGCTCTTTGTGTCCGGTGCTCAAGCCCCACAAACGAATCGCCTCTTGCTTCACAGATATTCTAATTTACCTTCCTTCGCCTACCCCACCTCCAAGCAGAGCTGACCTATGAATGAGCTTTGGAGCATCGTGACTCATGTTTCGTTGCATCCCAAAGTTGAGTGCATTCATGGCATTCCCATCCAAATAAAGTAGGTACCGTCCTAAAAAAGGAAGGAAGAGGATAACCAACAAACCATTGAAAAATAAGGAAAAATGACATAAGCAGAGAGGCGGTCCAAAACTTACCATGCTCAGCCAAGCCATATTCCCCAACATGCCTATGAAACTACCAAGATAGCATTAAGCTCGGGCTCAAACTCACAAACACCACGGCATCCTCGGGTGATTATCCCTCTCCGATCATTTGAACGGGCCTCAGGGGCGACTCCCAATAATGTTACATAGTTGGAACCATATCCAAATCGACTCCAAATTGTCTCCTTCTCCGTGGTAATGGGCGGTTTGATAAAATCACGATCATACCACAGCTCGGCTTTCCAATAAACCCGGCGGGCAAGATTTTTCGGCCTAAGCGTAGCCTCAGATTCTGGCCATAGCTTTCCTCTTGCCCTTGTCAACGGCATCCTCGCAACCTCACCTCAAACTCCCGCAGAATGAGTGACTCCCTCAAAGGTGTGACCTCACCGCTTCAGTGAGTCTCGGCATCACCGTGGGAGTTTTATATTTTTGGAGGCCCGAACTCCTTGTGTCTTGGTAGTCTCTCGAGCCACACTACGCTTACAAGACTCTTCCTGCCTTAGACCCCGGAACCACACTCTTCTCCTTTCGACCTTACTTTGAGGTCGTGACATGAACAGCAGCTGGCATCGACCAGAAAGTGGCCGTCGCGTGACTCTCTTTAATGCCTTTTCCGAGCCTTGTCTTGGTCCTCATCCAATTTGAGTTATCCAGCCGCCTTTTGTTGGCACTCACCATATCGATCGCCAAAGAAAATCAATCAAGACGGAGGACATATATTCAGAGATAATGCGAAATTAAAAGCAAAATTAAATGGCAAGAAAATTACGGCGACGCGTGCTTAGGATCGCCTCGACACAAGCGCGACTTCTAAAGGAAAACATCCACAAATGACACTCGGTGCACCACTGTTGGCTAATGAAATCCCATCATGACCAAAGGATGTGAAATCGCGAGGCTGGATATAACCGCCAAGCCGCAAAACGTCCCCACGGATCACAGAGCGCCTCACCGACATTCCTCTTCGGTTTGAACTCTCCCGTCGAAACAACATGGTCCAGAGAGAAATTTGACGAAGTCTTATTCCTAATGTTGGACCTCCCGGCAATGGCCAGAGACAACCCCTTCACGCTTCTCTCGATTTAAAATGAGGAAAAGGCCAACCCACACTGGGACTCAACCTCATGACTCGCTCACCCTGGGCTTGTGCACCTTGTTTTGGGGATTAAAGAATAAACGTGGGGCTTGCGTCCTCGGAAAACCTGTCTGGGAACCCCCATGCTTTGCTAAATCTACATAACCCGCTGAAAGCTCCTAAGTGACGACTCCTCAGATGTTCATCTTGAATAGGATAATGAAAGGCTTATGATGACCCGCACTGCTCGGGACAAAGTCGATCGGAAAAAGTTTCCAGATGATTCATTATGTGAACAAGAAAAGGGTTGAAAGAAGGCAAACCCGCATAAAAATTATCAAAGTGAATTATCGAGTGTCATCGGGCCACCGCAAACAAAGCTAAATCTTTGAACTTGTCGGGGCCGCCGTTAGGTGGTCAGTGATTCGAGCAGCCTGGCGCGAGTAAAATTGTAGGCTCTAGAATGTTGTAATCAGGAGGCGCTGGTAAGGTCCTTGCTATCACGGACCAAGTAAACCATTCTTTCTCGATCCGTTTCTTCGAGCTCGCCCACCCTCACAAACTCAACTTTGGCCTCGATTGTTGCTGGAGTCGAGGATCTCTTCTTCTGCTTTTGCCAAAGGTGTCATCCCTACCTCGCTTGCACCTCCAGTGAGCGCTGGCCTTTTCCTCTTCTTGGGACGAGGAGGTGTCTCTATGCGCCTGGTAACTCAAGATCATCAAATTTAAAATCATCCACCCAGTGGACATCGGCTTCAACACCGTAATACACTCTATCAAGAGAGCTGCTCACGCCAACCCCTTCGGCTGGCCGATACGCACAAACCGAGCCTGCTTTTTTTTCCTCGATGGGTGGTCATGCCATCGCCGAGCAACCACTTCAGCCGACACCGAAGCGTCGCCCTCATCGACAAGTTGACTGGCTTTCTCCAAAGACGCCCCTAAGTACATCCCTCAAATCTACTCCGACGGACTCACCAACATTGGAATCATCAATTTCTTCTTCCACAAAGATACTCATACACCCCTTCCCTAATTGTCGCCGGAGCTATCGCCACGCCGCCTTTCTCACTTCCCGACATCCGCAATCACCTGACGACATATGAAAGTCACTAAACGGATGAACCCATCCGCCTCGATGCCTTTTCCCCAGGTTTTTCTTTTTTAAGGATCAAGCCGCTTAACAAAAGCCCCAAAAATATATTTAAATAAAAGAAGAAGACACGAAGATAAGGGAATACCCCTACTCAAAGGCTCCGGGAAAAGAGTGATGCACAAAGGAAATACGAAGAGTATGTATCAATACATTCAAGAAAAAGTTCAAGATTCGACACCTAACTACTTTCAAAGGCATGAATGACTCATACAAATGCAAATGAGAGAGGATCAAACACAGAAAACGAAACATGAAGAGGATCTGGCGAAATACCCGGATGATAGCCCAAAGTTTAAGGGGATCCGGAGACAAGATGGCTGAATCTTCAAATAACCAGCTGAAACCTCAAACCTTTGACGTGAAACTCAAATCTTTGCGAGGAACCAAGCAATAGTGAAATGAGAATTGCATAAAGTGTTAGGTTGAGGATTTACACCTTTATATAGGCGGACGAAGTCCAGATCTAACGGTCCGAGATGGATAAGTCGACGGACGAGGTTCGTGCGGTCTTTTCAAAATTCATAAACTACCATCATCATTATCCCACGATAATGAAACCGTCATCATTATGGGATCGATAACAAAACGTCGCAACTAATCAAAGCTTGCAACCCGCATCATCTTAACCGTCCCCGTCTCCAACAAAATCGAAAACACTCCTTCTCAAGACGCCCGGCACCGCCACCATCGATTCGGTCCCGGCGACCACATATAAGGCAAGTCACGCATCACGACGCTATGACCGATAAATCCACCGCCAATGTAACGGAACAAAAGCGCATAACGCCAGGAAAAGGCTAAGTCACTTCATGACCATATAGCCCATGATAAAGCGAGGTCAATCAACGACCTTAACGCCCGCATAAGGCTAAGTCACCTCGCGACCATATAGCCCATAGATAGACGAGGATGATCAACGACCCTAATGCCCACATAAGGCTAAGTCATTCCATGACCACATCGCTTCACCTACAAGCCGAAGTCGATCAACGACCTTCGTGCCCACGGGGTAAATTGATATGTCATATCCTGAGAGCCAATTTACTCCTCGCTTTGCACTTTAGAGGAAATGTATTAAGGGACGGAGTAAGAGGACATTGATATGCCTGATCCGCGATCTTGGCTCACGGATCCTATCGAGGTGGTCGGCGGTCGATCGTGACAAGTCCGTCAGACAAGCCGATCACGGATGAGCCCACCAATGTACCATACGAGGCCGTGTAAGTCCTTCCGGCTAGGGGCCCGAACCACATGATGTTGAGGTTCATTGGGTCCGCTGGACCACACCATACCATGTAGATATGTAGAAAGAGACTACCACAGATTCGACTAAGGAAGGACAAGGACGTGAAGGCAGCCGAGGTCGCTCAAGATGCAATCCGCCTACCCGTCGCGAGCTCTCGCCACTATGGATAGATATCAGCTTGTACTTTTGTCCTTTATTGTAAATATGTGAAACTCAAGTCGGTTCTTTCTTTATAAATAGGGCCTCTTGTAACCTCGAAACAAGGAATTAATGAAAACTAAGGCTTACTCTGCTTCACCACTGTTTATCTTAAATTATACTTGCACCACCACTTTCACCACCACAAATTCGGTAGCACCATAGAAAGCACCACCTTCATACACTTTTCATAGCTTGATATCCATCATGTACACCTCCGCTAAGCACCGAGATAATTTGACATTATCATTACGTAACCACCCCGATGTAATTTGGGAATCTATTTTTACTCGATCTCCTATTTGAAAAGTGTCGGACCTCGAATGTTGGGGATCGTATCCGGTCGGAGAAGATATCCCGAAAAATATTACTACTTTACTTCTTTCATCAAATTTATTAAACAATAAACTTAATTTTTTCTTCAACTTTTGGGACACGTTTTGAAGGTGAAAAATCAATTGATTTTACCGATTTATGATTTTGTTGAAATCAAACTCAATTTATAAAAATCATAAAGACTATGACAACTTATTTGACTTTTTATTAAGTAAAACAAAAGTTAGTTGTGAAATATATAACAACAATAAACACAACATAGCCGGTATAAAAAATAATGATCAAGGTCTACCATATTATGTTAAAAATGAGTAGATACATATTTTATTTGCAACGTGACTAAATATAAGCTCGTCACGATTGAAATTGACACAAAGTTGAAAAATCTTGAACGTAAAAATACAATAATTAATCGAAAGTTGAGATATATATACGTGGTATATGTGGAAAATATAGTTGCAAAATTGGAATAATAAAATAATAACCGGGTAATTTTAAAGATAATGAGACATTATCATTAAATTAAAAGTTATGAAATTTACTATTATTTTATTTGGGACGGGTCGGGATGCTTGTCGGGTGTATATGTGCTCGAATATTTCCTGATTAATTATAGTCGGGATGCGCACAATTCCTGAAAAGTTTGGGTAGGGAAAAGTTCGGGATGTGAAAATTTAGGAAGGAGCGAGATGGGAGTCGGGTTGGGTCAGGATTTCAGGAAATTTTGCCAGACCTAGTTGTATCTATTTTAAAATACAACAAATATTTTATTTAAAATATTTGGTATTGTATTAAATAACGAAAGTAATTTTATTGGTGTTGGATATATGAGTGATTCATGAATGTATAAAGGAATAAAATTCTACAAAGAATATCCACGTATCTTGCTATATATTTAATCAAAATATAATTATATGAAACTTTTACAAATTTTCATAAACATTTAATTGTATAGCTATTCCTAATATACAAAGAGCTTTGATATTCTTTACAAATTCTTTTTTGAATTTTTTTGATACAAAGTTAATTCAATTTTACACCCTTATTGTTGCACCTACTTTTTTCTTTATTGTAACAACTACCTGGTACCCACCAACAACCAACTAAACACCACTACTCACTACCCATTACGTATCAACAGCTAACCAAATATCACTATACATATATAACGTCCTGCTCATTTAATACCGAAGTCATTATATGAAAATGGAACGCTCAACATGTGACTAATAGAGAAAAAACCTAAAACTCATGTAAGGTGACAAAGTTATCAAAGTAATAAAGAAAAGCGCGGAGGACAGACCCTTATGGTAGTCCAAGAATACAACACAACAATATATTACTAGTGCCATAACTAGATTCATAAATATACGAGAGACCACATGCAATTAAATCCGATACATCTCAACAAAAATGAAAATGAAACTGATATATCAAATTTGGCATGCATGCTTTATTCAAAGGAAACAAAACAAAAACAACCAGATTAACCATAACTAAACTTCTTGAACTCCATCCTAAACTTGCTACTCAAGCTCTCCAAAGATATTTTTTAGGTACATACATATCTTCTTATTCCAAACGAAAAGGAGTGACCATTCAGATCGTGCATAGAAAGATGTTGGAAAATCAAAAGAGACATGCAAGTTTATCAAGCCGTGAGACATTACATGAATCTTCTTAGTAAATTTTATAGAAAAAAGTTTAAAAGGCATATCCCAATATATTAGAGTACTTTTAAAATCCACGGGTGATGCATAACAAAATATGATCATCATTATCACATGTGCTTCACGTGCATGTTCATATTACTTGTACATTGTTACAATACTAAAATAGAGCTTACATAACGTAGCTTGCATATCCTACGACGTGTATGTCGTATAGTCTTGTGTATCCTACATAATAATATAGGAAAAGGTTTTAACCGAGTATTCAAGGTTATAATTCTATGGTGAAACCCAACCATGAGCCAATAGTGCGATACATAATAGCACATAAATCACATTCATTGTTTACATCTTTCTACCTACCGATGGTAGCACATAAAAAAGGTCAATACCAAAACTAACTCCCAACTTCTAGAACTTAGTCTCCATTTACTAAGCATAACAAAAGTATAAGAACGTTTTATGGAAAAATCCAAAAATACAAGATACTTGAAAATACTTCAGATCATAGAAAAATCACGTAAAACAGACGAGTTGTTCTTGGACACAACCTGGCTCGCTTTACGTGGCCGGGCGAGTTTGAACAATCTTGATTCATTCACGCTTTATAGGTACCGGTAAAATGCATGCACATAGTCTAAATTAACAAGTTACGTGGCAAACTTAGAAAACGTTAAATTAAACCATTAAAACCAAGTCTATTTTATAAGAAGACATTCTTACCTCGAAGATGAACAATATCTATGATCACTATGACCAAATATTTTTTACGCAAATCTATGAATAATGAATTAAAACTAAGTTGAATTCCTACGAAAAACATATTTTTATGTCTTAAACAAGCCTTAATCGAACCAGGCCCATATCTTAAAAAATGTAAGCCTTATTACCCTTTAAGAGCGATTATTCGGATTCTAAACAACAACTTGATTAGATTCAAACTTGTAATTGAGGTCTACAAGACATAATCGGATCGATCGGATTATCGTGTCGAATATCGGGAGGCTAGAGATTAGCGAAAAAATGCTCTCGGGAAGAATGTGGGAGTACCGAAGAGCGGTTGTCTAGGCCTTGCGGGATCTTGATTTAGACGTTAACATTACGCTTTGACAATGTGGTAGTAATTAGTTTAGAATGGTCTAGACTAATTAATGAACTTAGGTGGTTAGTGATAATGTCGGATTTATCACGGTGGTTATAACGGTGTTTGATGGTGGATATCGGCTATTTAAGTGTGAATTACGCGGTGGTGCACGGCGGTGATGAAGAAATATATGAAGAAGATATGAAGAACAAGACAACGGGCTCAATGTTCGACGAATTGGCGAAGTAGCTCTGCTTTGTGTATATTTCGGATCCACTTTTATGTGTTACAATGAAGTTGCTATATATAGGCGGATTGCTAATGACAATTAGGCTAAGTATGACAAGACAAATTAAATATGATTTTACATAATTAATCTTGACAAGTAATATCATGGCGGCTTGATGGAGCGGACCCGATACCCGACCACTTGGTTGGATCTCGCCTTATGTCTTAGTCAAGTAGAAATCACGTTCGCAGTAGAAGCGGGCTTTGTCAAGTGGCGGACTTATGTCTTGATAGCGGATTAGCCGTCCCCTAGTGCTTGGATCGCGTAGTGTATGGGTGGTTGAAGGCTTGGTGATCGCTACTTGTCGCCTACCCAATGACATGGGTCACAAGGATCTTACGCGGGCTTGAACATACCCGGCCCAATCCATCTAATGGTTATACGGGCTCATTAGGCCGAGGCCTTTATCATCATTATTGGGCCTACATATAGTAGGCCCAAAGTGGATCCGTGGCCTCGTTCACGGGTTCGCGCGATTAGGTAGATTAACCTTGTAATAAAAATACGCGTGTTGCGCCTAAAAGCTAAAATGTTATAGTTCATGGTAAGGGGCGTTTTTTTCTCATGAGATTTAACAGTCCACACGGAACAATCCGTGCCATATGAGTTCTTGAACATGTCCCATTGCATACCCTTTATTCAGGCGAAGTGTCCTTAGACTATATAACGTAACAAACCCTTGGTTTGGTCGAGAGGTTTTATTAACGAGAGCTATTAGAGGTGAGTGAGCTCTTATTATAACTTATTATGTGGTAGCGAATTTAATTTTTTCCAATATGTGTGTGCTGCGTGCGTGTCACGCCTTACTAAGTCTGAAGTATTTACTCCTTTTATTATTCTTTTTATTATTATGTTTCTCCTCCCAAGAAGATTGGCGGTAGAAGATGATAGCTATGATGATGCCATGGCATGAGAATTGGAAAAAGCTAGATGATGTTTTCCTTATTTGTGTTATTTAATAATATGTTGGAACTTGTAAACATTGTAAGCTGAGAGATTCATAGACTTTGGAACCTATTCCTTTAAGTACATTTGAATTATTTTAATTTGGGATATGTATGGTTGTAAACAACACTCATTTTTTTGTTGTTTGTCATTTTGTTTCCTTTTAGACTTTTTTGGAATTGTTGCGATCATAGTTTTCTCTTTGGCATTCTTGAGTTGGCTTTTTATTTCGGTTTGTACTCTAATTATGTTGGCGTAAAGTTTTATTTATATATTCTTTTGATTAAAAAGAATATATGCGTCTTGACCGTTTTTTTTGAATAAGAATTCGATATCAAGAAGAAGCGTCACATTTTACCTGCAGCGGAGGAGGTTGAAAGGCACTTGAGGAGATGTTATCAAGTTGCTCCATGGTTGCGTTTGAACTTCGGCTGTGCGATACAATTGAAAATTCTCAGAAGAAGAAGACGGAAAAGCATCCGATTGTCGACGGGATCCAGAAATACAACATCAATCCTGCACTAATGCCATTATTTTCACTTCAATAGTCGTTATTCGCCCGTGTTGAGCGTTATCAGGCAGCAAGGAGCGGCATCTTTACCAAAGGCAATGGAGATTGGGAGACGGGGTTTGGTTTGATTTGGGAAAAAATGCAAAATGAGGTTTTTTGTAAAAAAGAATAAAGAAAAATTAGAAAGTAAAATTATATAAAAATAATGGTCGTTGGAAAATTATAATTAACCAGCATTTTTTTAAATTACAATTAAGGTGAGTTTATAATAAGGTTTAAAAAAAAGGACACATGACATCTCGTGATTGGTCCAGATGATATGGAGTCTGCTTGGTAGAATCTCTCCTTGAATGGAACAGAAATGGTTGTATCTTCCTTTAACAATAAAACTACATTGATTTAATATTAAAAAAATACTGAATCTCTGTGCAATTACGCGACTGCCAGTAAACATAGTCCACCCCGACTAATAGCCTTGTATCAGTCTGATAATAGAATAATTTATTGTAGGCCTCTCTGTCTTGATTCCAACTCTTCTTGCTCTATTATCGTTTGGCATAAGTATGAATTTCCAGGATTTTACTCTCGAATGGGCTAGTGAATTTTATTAAGATAATCGGGTGGGATGGATAGGAATGACATAATAAATAAGACCATATTATATATATAATTTTTATGTATACTTTTTTTTTTTTCCCATTGTGTGGGATCAGCCCTCCTACTATCATGCTGTGTGTCTGTCCCAATTACCATATTGTTTTGTAGATTTGTCTGAATCGCACGTGCAAAGATTACACGTCATGAACGAAGTTGTTTCGCTCAAAGTAGTATGTGGTTTAAAAATACTAGGGAGGGAGCCACTCTGGTTCGATTTTTTGTTCGGCGTCGTATTAAAAAAGGCTATTTCTTATATCTTACCTGAGTGAGTGTTGGACCTTGCAGACATCGACTCAGGCGGAACTACTGATTAGTCAATAGGTTAGTCAGATACCTTGAGGCTTAAAGCAAAATATTACACGTCACGTCATGATGGTAATTTATGTCTATAAAACAACAGACTCAACCTCTAGCCCCAGAACAACTTAACTGAAAAGCATGACTGAGAATGGCAACAAACTATGCATACATGTGTTGAATGAATACTTGTAATTGTGTAAAATGGCTATCGGAATGATGATAGTACTGCACTACGTGTCTTGCGCGTCCGAAATTATCGTCGGATGATCTGTGCGCTGATCGGTGTTAGATCTATATTATAATATAGATCTAACACTTGGCAATCAATCAATCGCAGATCATCCGATAACGCGATGACAACGTATGCTGTAATAATAACCCCAATGGCTATACAGAGTTCCAAATGACCAATATTGGTTGTTTCTTATGTTTACACATAATACAATATCGATGTAAATTTACTTCAATTCCTGTTGGAGTTACATGATAATACAGAGTTCTTCCAGCACTTCTTCTTCATCGTAACACTTTACACAGGTTTCAGTTTAAGAGATGCACTGCAAGCACATACACGTACATTACCCGGGTTCAATGCATCATTTACCATATTCATTGGAAGTTAAAATTGCGTAAATGAAAATGAATTAATCACAGTGCAAAAAAAAACGTACCTGTTAATGCAGTAACGCTTTCCTGTGGGTGGAGGACCGTCATCAAATACATGGCCAAGATGAGCACCACATGCTGCACATAAAACTTCCTGGCGAGGCATGAAAATTATCGACAGGTCTAACTTGGAGGACACGTTATTCCCAATTGGTTGATAATACTCTTCCAGTATAAAATCTTTTAAGATTACGAAAAAGCCAATGGATGAAAGCCCACAGGAAAATCGAAAAGATATGGTACATACCCTGTGAAAGCCCTCTCAGTACCCTTTTGCCTGGTTATATAAAATTGCTCCTGTGTGAGCCGCTTCTTCCATTCTTCGTCACTCACCAGAACTGTAATCTACACCAGCAGCTGCTGTAAGACGTAGAGGACACAGAAAAGATCAATCAAAGTAAATTATCTAGGACAAACATATCCGTCCAGCAAACTAAAATCAGTGAATACTTCACTATAGGAAAATGATTCATAAAGTTGCAAGGGGCACTAGTGTACTCAAATTCCTCGGTTTTCATACGATTCGACATCTAATCAAACTCATCATTCTCTGATTGCATCAGCATTTGTGCACGCACCACAACACAGTGACAACAAAGAAAAGTACTGGCTTACTAGCTTACCAAGATTGGACATTAAAAATTACGTTCAGCGATGATGTAGTATTTGCAAGCCTAGTATTTTTTGTGTGGAAAATTTGCTTTATTTCTTGTGGATTTTTATACCACAAATCATCCTTTCATAATGGTCTTTCGTGTTTCGCGTATTTGATTTCATATTCAACACGTGGCATGGAATCGTCCACTTAAAGTGCGAAGAAATACCCTTAAGGCGGCTGTAGGGACTAGATCGTAATCGAACCTAGAATCAGTCGATCTTCCTATTCTTTCAAATCGAAAGCACGACTTGACTAAAAAAATTCAGCCTCGAACTCGGCTCAAGTTTGATCGAGTCATAAAAAGACAAGATCGAACTCGACTTGTTTAGTACTCGATATAACTCGACTTCATTCGTAATTTCGATTATTTTTGAGAATTCATTTAATTTTAATGAAATATGAAGAGATCGAATTCGACTCGCCTAATACTTGACTCGTAATATATTTTACATGACAAAAATATAATATTTTATAATAAATTTAATTAATTAAATAATTATTTAATCAAGCTCGATAAACTCGCGAGCTACTCGATTACTAAATTTTAAAAGTCGAGATCAACTCGGTTAATTATTCGAGTTGCCGACTCGAGCTTGAACTCGAAAAACACCGAATCGAGTCGAACTCTCTTGCGAGTCGAGTATGAGTAGCTCACGAATAACCCAGGTCATTTACAGCCCTAATAGTAACCTTTTTCCACCCATTTATTGGTCCACATCTAAAAAATAGATAAAGATAAAAGAGGATTAGCAAATAGTGCCTCTGTTTTCAATTACCTTTTCTTCATGCCCAGCAATGATGTAATCCAAAAGTGGAGGTATAAAGTGATTCCCTTGAAGTACTGTCTATATTATAAAGCCATTACAGCTTACTTTTTACAAATGTTGTCAATCTCCTTCTTGTTACTTAAGAGCAATCGTAATGGTTGCCACTATTTTCACCTCCAACCTGACAGTGGACAGACGACATGTCATTTAAGAGTGGGTGAATCATTTTTTGTGGAACAAATTTATTGAAAAAGATGTGGTAATGTTTCACGCTTGCTTTAGGATACTGCAAGTCGCCATCCAGGAAAAAAAAGCGTTCGGCTGCGTACAATATCAAATAAATTCAATATTATACGTAATTTCTTACACGTCGTATCGAGTTTAGCAAAGCGGAAGATAAAAGACTCGGGTTTAAACATAAATGCTACTAGAATGGAAAGTCCAGTGTACTAAAGATAGAAAGTTTAACTTACAACAATGAAACCTTGAAAGTCTTACAAGTCGAAGTCTTAAAAGAAAGGAGACAACAAGCTTGTCTTACAAACATGAAATAAAAGTACAACATAGACTAGAACATTGTTTATGAAAAAAGTAGAAGAAAGCATCATCAAGGCATCATCATCATCATCATCATCATCATCATCATCACGTATCATCCTCAACATGCTCATGGTCAATCTGTTCGTCTTCTCACCCCACAATACATACAAAACAAACATGCAAGTGAGGTAAGTACATAGGTACTTAGTAAAGAGAAAAAGCTAATGACTAGTTAAGTTTTTTACAACGAAAGGTTCTTTTTATTAGATTTGGTTATCTTTATGAGACCGACTCAACTCTGAGGAGTTCACTTCATGCTCATCAACATGTCGTCACTATTGGTTTCTAAACTTAGCTTATCTTTGTTACATCAAGATTCAAGGGCACTACGCATGGTGTTACTCACCCACGAAGTATGTGGGCGCAACCTATTAGTAGATGTATTCGAGTTTTTCTATAGTCAATCTTTTGTGATGACTATTGGTTAAAAAGCATAACTTATTAAGTAAGTTACACTAAAAGATTTATCACCTTCATTCATGAGGATCTTCTCTTTCAGTGATGTATAAGTGATAAGGCTTTATCTAAATTTTCTATGTGTATACTAAGCCCAAACTTAGGATAAACTGCAAATATAAATTTATTGTAGGCTAGGTTACCTTTTCTTTGCACTCTAGAACACAATCTTTTCTATTGTTAATCTATATTATCGATTAACGCAATTTTAATAGGCGTATTTATGCCTTCTTGAAATTAAGATTTTATACAAATTTTATGGCTCCAAGATGGACCATACTAATTGTAGATCTATGTTCTTCTTTTATTTTAAGAAGATTTTTATTTATCTCTTGTTGGGTAATAAGAGGTAAATATACTTCTCCTCCCGACATCCTTAGTGTCTACAGAGAACTCTCGAGTACTAACAAAATAATATATTTTGTTTTCTCTTTTAAAAACGCTTGCTTATAAAGCTAGGCATTCTAAAGATTTTTCTTTTTAAGCTCTAGTTTAGAAGCTTTAATCTTTGATAATAATTCTTCTTTGAATTGTTACATTAGCATTGAATCCAGGTGAGGATTCATGTCGGACGATTGACACTCGTGACTTTACGATTCTTCATCGAATTATTTGGACTTAATGGACCGGGGTCCATTTTTAGTTTTCTCCCTAAGGATTTAAACAAGGCTCCGATACCAAGATTTTTAGTTACATACGAGGGTATGTATTATGCGGAATAACTTAACGGGGTGTACCCTTGATTTATGAAACTATAATGAAGATGGCACCATCAAATGTACAGCTCCTTCCTGTGTATGATCATTGCATTTGAATCGTCTAAATTTTATCAAAACAATTCCTCCTTCTCCATATCCCCTGGACTTTCCCCTGCTCCCGCACCAATAGCAACGCCTATGGACACCTTCCCTAATGGCCTCTCGCTGGCGGTACTCTTCCGGCGACGCTTGACTACTTGATTCTCGAACAATTGAATCATGGGATATGTAGAAATTGGATTTGTAAAGACAAATTTTATTCAAAACAAACATATTTACATACACACTAGAAACTAATACATATCTATGATGGTGTTGCCATCTCCATTATAGGAGAGGAATACTCACTCATCATAATGCTTTAGGATTACAAATATGAAAGGATGCAAACTATGATATGCATAAAATTCGAGATATCTACCAATGCTAGAACTTCCTCATTTTATAGAGTAATGAAGGAAGGATCCGAATAATTCACAAGCGAATATTCGTTTACATTCGTCATTGCTGACGTAAAAGGAAAGCTAAAAGTTAAATGTATTTGTCGATTATGCTTGTGGGCCGACAAACTTTTTCTTTTTTGCTTTTACTTTATTCTCCACCGAGAATTTTTTGTCCACTGAATTTATATCATTGCACCTGACGTAAGTGCTTACATATTATCCACTAGTTGCTGTTGAGGTGGATGCTTTTGACGTTGGTGCTGACACTTCGTCATCATATGCTGATGTTGATTCATTCTTGTGATCTCCATCAATAACATTTGTCTGTTGTATCTTTTTATTGCAATAGGAGCATAGATACTCAGTTTTTACCTTGTCAAAGGCTCTTATTAATGTAGAACAAATGTCTTCATTATGGATTGTCATCACCCGTCCACTACGAATTTTTTCATATTGAAGAAGTGATTTTATATCTTCATAGTGATTTGCTTCAATGTTTTGGAAATTACCAAAGTATGATGATCTTGATAATTAACCTTAATTAGTGAATCATCACGTATTTTTAACAATTGATCAACTAATTGACCAAATCGTTGAACATTAATCTGTTCAAAATGTTAGAAATCACTAGTTTAACGCCGCGAATTTAAAATTTGATTTCCTTTTCTAGATCGTTCTTCGTTTAATGCAATAAACACGTGATGACGGTCAAATTATACCCGTAAAAGTCATCAACGTAGACCTTAAAACGAGATTAATAATATATATTTTATATTAAATCACATGTTTATATGGATTATTTAATGTTATGTGATTTTTATTATATAATTTGGTATTTATCCATTTTTATTATATAACTTGGTATTTATCCGTTTATATTGTATATTTTGGTATTTATCCGTTTTTATTTAAATATGATTTATTTTGGGATAAATATCTATTTTGCAGATTGGGATAATTATGGA
This sequence comes from Gentiana macrophylla, assembly GCA_026214975.1. Classification (NCBI taxonomy): domain Eukaryota; kingdom Viridiplantae; phylum Streptophyta; class Magnoliopsida; order Gentianales; family Gentianaceae; genus Gentiana; species Gentiana macrophylla. The sequence goes on along the minus strand of JAOBSW010000573.1, from coordinate 70,168 downwards.
GGATAAATACAAATGGAAGAAATAAATCTCAAGATAAATCCAAGGAAATCCGGATGCATTAAAGATAAAGATCGGATAAGCATGACAAAAGCCGGCAAACCAATCCAAGATGGCGCCAACTTTGACACACGCATAAAAGGGGGGCACCACTATTTTTTGGATCGGCCGGAGTTATCACTTATTTGTTTTGATATTTTGATGTATATCTCTTAATTAGCTTGAACCCTATAAATAAAGGCATGCATTACACGCCATAAAACACACACAATACACCTCGAGACACTTTTCTCGGTTTATAATAAAATCCTCGATTTTTCTTAGAGCGGTTTTATGCAAGTTACGCAATTATGTAAGTTCTTGCATTTATTTGTTCTTTGTTCTTTGTAATTAAGTCCCCAATTATTATTTATCGTTTGAGGTTGTTCGTTCTTCACGAGCGATGTAGATCTAAGGATACGATATGAGGCATTAGGGATTCCTTGTCTATGAGGATCCACACGCCCCGGATCATCATCCGGTGACCTATAGAAGACTTTGGTATGATCAACAATCGTGTTTTTAGTAGATCTATATAATTTCTTTATGAATCTCTATTTTATCCGTTACGTATGTAGAAGCGCTAAGATTTAGGTTTTCGCGCGCGTCAATCTAGCCACGTCTTTATGGTGTGATTGTCCACCTAGAATTTCTTATCTTAGTAGGTATGGCTACGACTCGTTGCTCGTCTGTTTTAATTAGCGTATTATTAGGAAATACCAATATAGGGCTCTGGGTCGGCTCATGAATTGATCTTCCGGGACTTTCAATGAGATCTAGATACATTACGTATTTGGGAATTGTCGACACCTAGTTATACGTAAATCGTAGATTAACATGATACCTAAAAGTTAGTGTTAATGGGACGGAGGCGATGCGATCGTCTAGGAAATGCCTTTGAACAAAGGAATGTTGCCTAGGTGAGGAATACGGTTAATATCGGCATCCCTAGTTTTGTAGCGTTAAGTCATATGAGATGGAGGCCGAAAAAGCGAAGTCACATATTTTAATTTCACTTGATCTAGTTTATGGTGGTCAAGTATTTTAATTTCACTTGATCTACATCATCAAGTTTTTGGCGCCGTTGCCGGGGAACCAACGGTCAATTTTATATATAAATAATCTTTTTATTCATGTCGAGTTTTCTGTTTTAGAGTCTGTTTTTATGATTTTGAGTCCCTCTGGTTGTCTGCTCTGTGTAAAAATTCCGGAATCTAGAGCAATTGGTTCGCTCCCAACGAGGCGCTTCTCATTTGCCATCGAGCCTGGTTACATTTTACGGGACTTCGCGTGTCTTTTTATCTCCGTATGTTTAATTCGTAGGTCTGATAGCAGCATGGGAAACCATGTTAAAATCAGTCTACGGTCCGTTTTGTTTTTCTTCTTCGTTTGCGAAACCAGGAAGCAATAATCCGAGTCGGTAATTTTAGTGGTCTTTGAAAAATAACCCGACAACATGTGGAGCTACGAATCTGCGATGGGAAAGAGATGGAAGCAATACCTTTAAAGCACCAAGATGGCTCCGAAAAAATTTTAAGGCTTAAATTCTTCGCGGTATAATGTTGAAGGCAAGGTACTACCTTCTTTGCTTATGATTTACTATCTCTTGGTTTTTTTTTGAACATAAGTTAGCCTATACATGAACCTGAGTATGAATCTTAGCCTAGAGTTGGTTTGTAAGATTAATTTCATTAGTGCCAAAGGTTCTACCCCAAATCTGTCTCATCTAGAGGTGTAAGAAACATGTAGAAGTTGAAGGAAGCGGTGAATAAGCAGTTCCTCGTAGTTACATTAAAATCTCATTGTCCTATGCATGAGATTGCTTCCTACTAGCCATGGGAGCAACAATTTGTGTAGTTTTAAGAATTCGCAATCTAAAGAAGGCGTTGAGTTTTGAGAGAGCATAATGAAGCAACATTATAGAGGATGTGATTAAATTGGGTCCCTAGGACTAAATCTTCTTAGAATTCACTAGTTCCTAAAATGAGAGCCGAGGTAAGAGCTTAATATAAATGGTATGGATAAATATCGTTTCCTAGGTCTCACAACCAAGGGAAGGGTATTAATCCGAAAAAGCGACGAGCCCATCTCTTATAGTGCTCAAGGGTCAACATCTAGCGATCCAAGAAGGATGACTGACAAGGATAATTTTTGGAAAGTCAGTGAGGACTTTAAACTCGAGAACTATTTCTTTAAAACCCTTAGGATTTCTTTTTAGTTTTTAGGGTTTGTTTTCTTTGAGTCAAATAAGAGTAACGTGACATACGTTGAGGTTTTTTATTTTGCCGTGTTCCGATGGCCATTAGGCTAAGGATGTGCAAAACTTTTTTACTCAATATAGGCCACGTGAAATAGAGTTCCGTAGGAGAGTCGAGAAATTGCTAAAGAAAAGGAAATTTAGCAATCAACCTTAAGATGGAAGCATTAAGAGAGCTTGAGAATTACTGAAAATGTAACAGAGAATGATTGGTGCAAACAAGAACAATTTTGGTCAACTTCCAAAACTTTTTAGAATGGCGATCCGAGTGAAAATCCAAAGTTGTGTGCAATTCGTTCTGCAACTACCCTTATCCTTTCCTTTATACCTTTTAACCCTTCAACCCTTTCTATTCTCTCACCAATCTGCCTCACAATTCACATTTCTAACCATTCTTTCATCCCTTCTCTTTCTTTCCATCTATTTCACTCTACCACCCTAACCCAACCCCTTAACCAATACCCACCCAACACACAATTTCTTACCCACCCTTTGTCTTTTCTCCCCATCCTTATGTATATCTTTTTCTCAACCCAACACACTCTAAACCTCCATTTTGTTTACATTATACCCTTGTGTTGTGGAATTTGAAATATTGCTAAGTTTTCTTGATTATCTTTTATCATTTTGGTTTTCATGATCCTAGTTGGAGTGCGTGTAGCTCTGACCCTAGCTAGATTTTAAAAGTTTTTCGTTCGATCAAAGTACAACTTATCTTTCTACCGGAAGTTTTAAATTTCACACTTTTACGCCTATTCCGGCGTTTCTAGATGATGAGTTTTGTTCTAAGAATATCACATCGATCCGACCTTGTTGATGACGGTGATGACTTTTACGTGATGCATTGGGTTGTTAGTAATTTCGAGGAGAAGCTACATCTCCCTAAGTTGTTGATATCCAATCCAAACGTGAAGCGTTTGTGCCGAGTTTCTGATCCTATCTTTTACCAATAGGTCACATTGAATCTGTTATAGCTTACCAAGTTTCTCTTTTCCTCTGGGTTGAATACATGGTTAATCCTGTCAACCTTGTGTTCTCCCACATGGGGTAATGCCTTTTGATCTTTGTCTTCTCTACCCGGTTATTCTGATATTTTTGTGGTGGAGGATATCGATGAAGACTATAATCTTTTGTTGCTTGTTTATTTTTCTTTCTATTTAGTATTTTTCTTTTTGAGTCCGTATATCCTTTTTCAGAGTTAACTCTTTGGTTTTCCTTGTCATTGGTTGTATGAAATAAAGTGGCTTAATCTGTTTTTGGATATTTTATATCTAATTACTGCCACATTATTTTATAACTTCCATTGACATCTTATTAACGGTTTCGTGGAGTTTCTATTTGGTTTGCTTAAACAGGTTTGCACTTGCAACTCCACGACGTGCTTGAATAACTCCGATGTTCTGCATCTACTTGAGAGCCGTTTCTAGAGCTAAGTCTTTTTCTTAAATTCTCATTTTTATTTGTCATTGGGGACAATGCCAAGTTTAAGTGGGGGGTAGGAGACTTAGCTATGATGTACTATAATTGAAAATGAAATGAAACGGTGAAAAATTGAAAAATTGAATAAATGCCATATTATTTATCTCGTACCCTTAGAATTGTGAGTTCCTAGCTAAGAGTTGATAGGAAAGGAACCAAGTTGCGAGAGTACATGATTATTTTATACTTATGTGAATGTGAACTTAAGGGTATTCATGCCAACTATTGCAAGTAATTATTTATTATTTGCTTACTCAATGTGAATCGAATACCGCACAAATTATAATAACTAAGAAGAATTATGTGTACATTGCGTAGATGATTAGTTATGCAGACCTAGAGTCGATATTTATCTGCTGATGTATTCCTATCTTCTGGCCATCAAAGCGGAGTAATAAGCTTGAGAATAATCTGTGTTTTGACAAAATGTTAAACACTGGGCTTGTAGTAACATTACCAAAGTAGCCTCGCGCTTGTGGTAATATTCAATGCTATTGACTCATCCGTGAAAGGGGGATTCTTGCAATGCATAATTTACCTTTAAAGCAAGTTTCTTTCTTGAGATGTGATTAATGCTTGAAATTATGAAAATGCGAAAAAAAATTCAACTTTTAAGAGGCTTCGAGTATTTTTCTCGGTCTCCAAGTCCAAAAACCTAATGGATGACGCTCTTGCTTATTGCATAATGCCTTTAACCATTGCGAGGCTTAAGAAGTGGGAATGCTGATGTTGGTAGGTTAAGACTGCGAAGTTAGCATAAACTCTAATCTTGCCATGAGTATATAAAACTGAATGCACATGCACACATCACTTCGATTCATAACGAGTAGTGAATAATGGTACCTTATGAGCATAAGTGGTATGAGTTGACTCGAGTTTCTTGTATAAGTATGATTTGACCACGGGAAATGTTATCTTGGGGAATGACTTGTTGATGCTTTGTTCGGGACGATCAAAGTCTAAGTGGGGGGTAGTTGATGACGGTCAAATTATACCCGTAAAAGTCATCAACGTAGACCTTAAATCGAGATTAATAATATATATTTTATATTAAATCACATGTTTATATGGATTATTTAATGTTATGTGATTTTTATTATATAATTTGGTATTTATCCATTTTTATTATATAACTTGGTATTTATCCGTTTATATTGTATATTTTGGTATTTATCCGTTTTTATTTAAATATGATTTATTTTGGGATAAATATCTATTTTGCAGATTGGGATAATTATGGAGGATAAATACAAATGGAAGAAATAAATCTCAAGATAAATCCAAGAAATCCGGATGCATTAAAGATAAAGATCGGATAAGCATGACAAAAGCCGGCAAACCAATCCAAGATGGCGCCAACTTTGACACACGTAAAAGAAATGGGGGGTGGGGGGCACCACTATTTTTTGGATCGGCCGGAGTTATCTCTTATTTGTTTTGATATTTTGATGTATATCTCTTAATTAGCTTGAACCCCTATAAATAAAGACATGCATTACACGCCATAAAACACACACAATACACCTCAGACACTTTTCTCAGTTTATAATAAAATCCTTAGTTTTTCTTAGAGCAGTTTTTATGCAAGTTCTGCAATAATGTAAGTTCTTGTATTTATTTGTTCTTTGTTCTTTGTAATTAAGTCCCCAATTATTATTTATCGTTTGAGGTTGTTCGTTCTTCACCGAACGATGTAGATCTAAGGATACGATATGAGGCAGTGGGGATTCCTTGTCTATGAGGATCCACACGCCCAGATCTGTCATCCGGTGACCTATAGAAGACTTTGGTATGATCAACAATCGTGTTTTTAGTAGATCTATATAATTGCTTTATGAATCTCTATTTTATCCGTTACGTATGTAGAAACGCTAAGATTTAGGTTTTCGCCGCGTCAATCTAGCCACGTCTTTATGGCGTGATTGTCCACATAGAATTTCTTATCTTAGTAGGTATGGCTACGGCTACGTTGCTCGTCTGTTTTAATTAGCGTATTATTAGGAAATACCAATATAGGGCTCCTAGGTCGGCTCATGAATTGATCTTCCGGGACTTTCAAATGAGATCTAGATCTGCTTACATATTTGGGAATTGTCGACACCTAGTTATACGTAAATCGTAGATTAACACGATACCTAAAAAGTTAGTGTTAATGGGACGGAGACTGATGCGATCGTCTAGGAAGTACGCCTGAACAAAGGAATGTTTCCTAGGTGAGGAATACGGTTAATATCGGCATCCCTAGTTTTGTAAGCGTGCGAGTCATATGAGATGGAGGCCGAAAAAGCGAAGTCACGTGATGTAGCATAGTGATCTAGATGGCCTACCTGGAGCTATATCTAGTTTAGGGGATGACTCTCGTAGCCAATATAAAAGAAATACGAATCGGATTAATAGTTGTCGAGTCTAGCTTAATTATATAGAATCTCTAGATCCAAACGATAACTTAATAATTGGGGAGGTTAATTACGTGTCTTTATTTGTGTTGTGTCGAGTCGTGTCGAGTCCTTTATCTTTCTTGTCTTTTGTTGGTCGTAGACGCGCCGTGTCCTTCCTTGACATGAATGATTAATTGTTTGTATATAAATGACCCACAATTGGTTCCCTGTGGGATCGACCTTGATTCGCTATAGCTATACTACGATGGACCTAGTCCTCTTGCTAGTATTGGTTTATGGTGGTCAAGTATTTTAATTTCACTTGATCTACGTCATCAACACGTTAAGTAGTTTGACGGTTATACCTTAGATGATCTATAAGATCGTCGCTTTGACCGCCAACGGAGAGTAGTTCAATGCGTCCGGCCACTATCGCTAATCCACACGAACCCCTTGCCGGAATCCTCCTTGGATTGCTATCGGAAAAACTCCGGCTGCTAGACCGGACCTTTTCTTCCCTCACAAACTCACTATGGATAGCTCTCTGTTTTACACAAGAATTATTAACTCTTGCAATTGTGATGTGCAAAAGAGCTTGACACCCACTTCCTTTTTATAGAGGAGGTGGTGCCCCATATGATGTGTGGAGGAGAAGAAAACCTTTTCCCAACAAAATAAGGAAAATCAACTAGATTGATTTATCTCTTTAATTATAATTTATTTTGCCAATATCATATATTGATTATAATTATCTTATTACCATAAATCTATTTTTCAAAATCAATTAATATCTTATATTAATATTATGGCAATCTTATTAATTAAAGTGCACAATCCAAGTGTATCTCATACACTTAAAAGTGGCGCCCCATATGCCAATAAATTGGCTTCCGGAATATTCTTTAATTAATATAATTTGTATATAATTAATATCTTGTATTTTATTTATTCATAATAAATAAATACCACTATATTAATTTACCACTATAACCTTTATAGTCTAGAGATAAACTTTCCTTATTTGGTTATCAACTATAACCGCATTTTAATCCGACTCGATGTTCATATGTGTGTGACCCGATAGGCTTCCGAATATGTTGGCCGTAGACACAAAGTGCAATTTACTAAAATGCCCTTCATACCTAACGATCATGGGATAGCGTCTAGCAACACACCGTGACCCCCATTATCGGAAGAGTCAAAAGCAATGACTACTACCTTTCATGTGAAGCGCTTACCGTGCAACTTACAATCCTATCATTTGTAATAATATCCATACGATCGTATCTCGGGTGTCAATACATTGACGATCGTATCTTATAATCTGGATATCATGCTCTCTCGGAATAACACATTTACTCCCACTTTGCAAAGATTCTCGAGAGCTAGACATTCCTTATAAGAAGGCCATTTCAGATATTCAATCCCAATCATAGGACACGCGATTCCCGGACGACCAACCATGTATACTTCGCATGCTTCAATATCATACCCAATCACTACCGCATGATCGCCCCGTGGTTAGGAGAAATCTCAATAGTGTCAAACCATGACAATCCACACCGTGATGCCATGAAGACTCCGGTCAAAAGGATAATTACACAACCGCCACATAGTGTGACACTTAATGTAAGTGGGTCAGTCTAACGTACGCATTCTCTAATACACGTCCACGTACAGTCCAAGTGTCTCTACACTTCGATAGAGGAGATCTATCCCTATCTTCTAAAAGATAGAAGACATCCAATACGTGCTAGTCTGATTATACTATCAATGTCCCATTTGATAATATATAAGACTAGAGACATTTAAGTACCAACCATGTTATAGTGATTAGAGATCTCATCAACCATAATCACTATCATGGTTTCTCTATCACAGATTGATACTAGGGACGTTACTATATATATGCAACAAATAATATGAAGATAAACAATATATAATAACATAAGTGCTTTTATTAATCATAATAAAGTTATTACATGAACTAAATAGATCAGAAATGACCCGACCGGTCGAGATCCGGTCCAACCCGATTGGGTTTAGGACACCTTTCCAACAATCTCCCACTTGGCCTAAAGCCAATCACCCATATGCCTAAGCCCGTGCAATCGAACATGTTTCTCATGCTTAGCTTGAGACAATGCATTGGTTAACGGATCAATTATGTTATCATCCGTGTGGACTTTCTCTATCTTTACATCTCCTCTATCTACTATCTCTCTAATCAAGTGATAGCGCCGTAGCACATGTTTGGACTTCATGAGACCTTGGTTCCTTTGGTCGAGATATCGCTCCATTATTATCACAAGATGCAGGTACTGGACCTTCAATGGAGGAACCACACCAAGTTCGATGAATGAACTTCTTCATCCAAATCGCTTCCTTTGCCGCCGAAGAAGCTGCTATGTATTCGGCTTCCGTTGTAGAGTCTCAGTAGTGGTCTCCTTCTTGGAACTCTTCCACCACTTTGCTCCGCCATTAAGCGTGAAAACAAATCCAGATTGCGACTTAAAGTCATTGTTAACGGTGATTTTTATGTTTTTTTATCACTTTATTCCGTAACAATATTCTTCGTATTTTATTACTTTTTATAGAAAAGTATGAGTTTAAGTGAAATATTGAAAAAATGGGTATGGAAACAATTTACTAGCAAACTCGAGCTTATTACGTGTTTTTATCGATGATTTTCCATCTATATATATGTTTTACAGTTTGCATGTTTCTATCGTATTGTAGGTACATTTGCATGGCATTATATGAGCTAAAAAGATGTTCACTTGGGAGATTAAGTGGAAGAAGAAGGATGCAAGTCAGCTTGGACTGAAGATATGGAGTACTGAACGAGCGTATGTTTGCTCCGTCCATTGGACGGGTGTTCAAAGAGGAGGACGAGCGTCCAAGAGAAGATCTCGATTCAGGAAGTTACGTTTTTACCTAGACGAACGTCTGGAATGCTGGACTAGCATCCACTGGAGGAAATCAGATCAGGATGTGGAAGTTTTTGCTGAACCGGCGTCCAATTTTGCATAGGACGTGCGTCCACTCAAGACTCGGCCCGACTCAAACAATTTATGTACCTTGGACGGGCGTCCAGCTTTTTTGAGCGTAAGGTCCGAGGCCGAGACAAGCATAGCCGACTTATTTCCCTATATATAGCAGCGTATTCTCAACCCTAAGGACAACACATCATTACACAGCAGCCGCATACCCTAGCAGCCGCACCACATCACACAAAAACATGAGTTTCTTTCTTTCAATTTTCTTTTGGAGTTCAAGATGATTGAAGGCTAAGCAATTCGCATGGGACAACGGGATGAAGCCATTACAACATCACCACAACCAGGAGATTTTCAGTAAACATTATTAGTGAGTTTGAATTTATTTTTCTTTATCGGATGTTTTGAATTGTTTGAATGTATGTTTTGTTAGATTGAAAAATCGATGAAACGATTGTTGTTTTGAATTTGATGAAATTAAATTTACATAGAACCCTTCAATGATCGTCTGATTAATGATATTCCGAGAGATTAGTTTATTGTTAATTGGGTAGGAGATTCGAAACGAACTCATGATCATGTTCTTTTATTGTTAATTTTGTTTCACTTGAGAAAGGAGCGAAACCAAATAAATTTGATTAAAGAAATTTGATTGGATTTAAGTTAGATCACACCAAAAATTTGATTCATCTCACAAACCCGGTTGGGTGGTGGTTGTTTGGTAGAATCCTTGTTGCCCTACTTGTCTCGTTACATTAAGAAGAAAGTCGATAATTTTTCATAGCAATTTGGATTTTAGATTCAATAGCTTATTTAGGTTTAATTTGTTGTTTTTCAATTTTTCCTTTAATGTTAATTTGATCTCTTTTGTTTTATTACTTTAATAGAAATTATTTAGGACCATAGAATTTGTAGGAACTTTATTATTTTAGTTAGATTTATCGTGACAATTCACCGGTACATTAACTGTATTTTTGTTTCCGACATCATTCGATTCCTTGGACGACCCGGTAATACCCACTACAACGTGCCTTGCACTTGGGGTGTTCCGGTAAAATAATAAATTTAAAACTTACCGAACAGTCATCCTTGTCAGTTTGGAAACTGGCATCTGTGTAACCTCGTAATATTAAATCATGATTCCCGAAAACCAGGAACATATCCCTAGTACGTCTTAAGTACTTAAGGATATTCTTGACAGCAATCCAGTGACCATCACCTGGATTGGACTGGTACCTACGAGTCATACTAAGAGGGTACGAGACATCTGGTCTTGTGCATAACATGGCATACATGATAGACCCAATTGCCGAAGCATAATGGACTTTACTCATTTGTGCCCTTTCCTCCTCTGTCTTAGGACTCATTCCCTTCGACAGGTAGACCCCATGTGACATGGGTAGCAATCCTTTCTTGGACTGCTCCATGCTGAATCTCTTCAGCATCTTGTCTATGTAGGTGGATTGCGACAAACCAAGCAACCTTTTAGATCTATCTCTATAGATCTTTATTCCTAGAATATAGGCTGCCTCACCCAAGTCCTTCATTGAGAAGTTCTTGGATAACCAAGCTTTGACTGATTGTAACATAGGCACATCATTCCCTATGAGCAATATGTCATCCACATAAAGCACTAAGAACACAATGGAACTCCCACTAACCTTCTTGTAAACACAGGGCTCATCTTCGTTCTTGATGAAATCAAACTGTTTGATTATCTCATCAAAGCGAAGATTCCAACTCCGAGAAGCTTGCTTTAATCCATAAATGGATCTTTGCAGTTTACACACCATCCTGGCGTCATTGGTTGTGAAACCCTCAGTATGTGTCATATACACTTCCTCAGGCGAGTTCCCGTTAAGGAAAGTTTGTTTTCACATCCATCTGCCATATTTCGTAATCATGGTATGCTGCAATAGGAAGCAAAATTCTAATGGATTTCAACTTGGCAACAGGCGAGAAGGTTTCATCATAGTCAACTCCTTGTCTTTGCTTATAACCTTTTGCCACTAACCTAGCCTTGTAGGTAGTCACGTTACCGTCCATGTCGGTCTTTCTCTTAAAGACCCACTTACACCCTATAGGAACTATTCCCTCAGGTGGATCAACTAAGTTCCAAACTTGGTTGTCTTTCATGGATTCCATTTCAGAATTCATGGCTTCCAGCCATTTCTCTTTGTCATGCCTTAATAGCACTTCCTCATAAGTTCTGGGGTCCTCATCTTCCATGAGATACACGCCAGTATACCTTTCAGGTTCACGGCGTTCCCTGGTTGATCTGCGAGGTGCTAGTGTGTCCACGGTAGAGGCTGGTGTCACATCTGCGTGTGGCAAGTCCTCTACTTCCATCAACTGACTGTTATCCGTAAGTGGTTCTCGAATTTCTTCAAGATCAATCTTACTCCCACTGACCCTATCCAGAATAAACTCTTTCTCCAGAAAGTGGATAGTCCTGGCAACAAACAACTTTTGTTCCTCAGGATGGTAAAATTGGTATCCTCTAGTTTCTCTAAGATAACCCACAAATAGACATTTGTCAGATCTAGCTTCTAATTTGTCAGGCATCATCCTCTTCACGTAAGTCGGACAACCCCAAGGTTTGAGATAGGCTAGACTTGGTTTCCTCTTATGCCATACCTCGTATGGTGTGGATTCAACCGTCTTTGATGGAACTCGGTTCAGTGTATAGGATGCGGTTTCTAGAGCATACCCCCAAAATGATTTTGGAAGAACTGCATAGCTCATTATGGATCGTACCATGTCTAACAAAGTACGGTTCCTCCTCTCAGATATGCCATTCATTTGAGGCGTCCCTGGAGGGGTCCATTCAGGTAGAATCCCATTCATCTTTAAATAACCTTAAAACTCTCCATCTGGTATTCTCCGCCTCGATCGGATCGAAGTGTTTTGATTTCTTTACCCAGTTGTTTCTCCACTTCACTTCTGAATTCCTTGAACTTTTCGAAGGCTTCAGATTTAAACTTCATTAAGTATATATAACCATAGTGTGAATGGTCATCAGTGAAAGTGATAAAATAAGAGTATCCTCCTTTGGCTTGAATTGACATTGGGCCACACACATCAGTATGTATGAGCTCAAGAAATTCATTGGATCTTATCCTTTGCCACTAAAAGGTGACTTTGTCATCTTGCCAAGTAAACAAGCTTCGCTTGTATCAAACGATTCAATGTCGAATTGATCCAACATTCCATCTTTATGGAGTTTGGAAATGTGATTCTTATTTATATGGCCAAGTCTACAATGCCATAAGTAGGATTCATTCAAGTCATTTGTTTTGGCTTTCTTCTTATTTATATTAAGTACGTCAACATTCATATCTAATATGTAGAGACCATTGCTAAGTATGCGATTACCATAAAAGATTCCATCACGTGAAAAAGAACAACATTATTCTCAAGCGTAAAAGAAAATCCATCAACATCTAATGCGAAATAGAAATAATACTCTTCGTAGGCGGGGAACAAAATAACAGCTTATTGAGTTCTAGTACTAGCCCAGCCGGGCAATGAAAGAAAATAAACTCCTACGGCCAAATAGCGCAAAAACACTTGCTCCATTTCCAACGCCATGGGTCCACCTCTCTCCTTCCTCATCTCTCTAGTTCTTCTTAGTGCCTGCATATTCAGTACAAATATAAGAACCACAACCAAAGATCTAATACCCAAAGGGTTAGACTTAGAAGAAGTAATGTTGATCTCAATCATAAATATACACGAAGTCGAAGCATCGAATGCTTCTTCTTGGTACTCAAGAAGCCCTTGCGCTTTTCTCCTCCAATGTCCCGGTCTCACACGCAATGGAAGCAAGCATCCTTGGATTTGTCTTTTGCTATCTTAGGCGTTGGCTTAGGTGCGACCTTCGCATTCTTGGACTTTTCTCTCTGGCTTTTGGCTTGCCCTTGCTTGAAGTGACCAAAGAACACTTGCTTTCCCTTCCCTACAAAGTGCCCTCGGCGAGAGCTTCAACATGTTCAATAACTCCGCAAGTGAGCAATCTATCTTGTTCATGTGATAGTTCATCACGAATTGTGAGAATGAATCGGTAGAGATTGCAGAATCAAGTCAATACTCAACTCTCGTTCCAACTTATGGCCCAGCTTCCCAAGCCTCTCTATGAACCCGATCATTTTAAGCACGTGTGACCCCACAGCAGTCCCAGATGCCATCTTACAACTAAACAGGGCCTTCGAGACCTCATACCTCTCAGTGCGAGACTGAGAAGCATAAAGTTCCTTCAGGTGGACCATGATAGAGTAGGCGTCCATAGACTCATGATGTTTCTGCAGTTCAGGTGTCATAGAAGCAAGCATGATACATGTAGCATCGATCTTGTCGAAGCGATTGCTTGTTGTACTTCTCAACAACGTCTGCGGCCGAACCCTCGGCGGGCTTTTCCGGTAGGGCCTCCAAGACATAGCCAATCTTCTCGTGCCTCAAAACGATTTTGAGGTTTCTTTCCCAATCGAGAAAATTAGTTTCGTCAAGCTTGTTTTCGATGATAAAACGAAGGTTCAATTTGTTTGACATTTTCTACAACAATAAATAAAGATAGAATAAGTAAAAACTCATGTATAAAAACCCTAAATTTGCACTTAAAAATTTTATAAGGTTTTACTCCCACTAGCCAACTATTCCCTATTGGCTTTCAAGAATTTAATTAATTCTTTAGTGGCTGGGATCCCATCTTGTTACCTCGATTCCCGACGAGGGCCGATCAACCGAGATAATTTACGGCGGTGTAGGTACTCTTACCAGTCGCATCGCATGCGACTCCCAGTGGCTGACTAGTCAACTCTTTGACGTTTCACATCTCAATGTGATAGTCAACCCCTTGTCTCTAAAATCAGACGGTCCTGACGAGGGCCAATCACCGCAAGATTCTAGTCGAGTCGTAACCCAATATTCATGAGATCTCGTAACGATCATATCTCAATAATAACGATATACCCGTGGTAGGTCAACTCCCGACGAGGGCCGATCAGTTGGATCCGAACAAGGGCTCTTCACCGTCATTATAATATTGGGAGACAATTTTGGCTCGATTTTTGGCGTGGGAATAATTTTAAATTAATTCACTTAATTAATTTGGTTTAATTATGGTCTCATCTACTATGTGCATATTACTACGATATCATATAAAGTAAAACATACAAAATTCCGTGCATAAAATAACCGATATGATCATGGACTTTTCCTAGGTGCGGTTTCGAATACAAACTGACGAAACCGCGGGTCACAAACTAAGGGTATCTACAACCGCCAATAGGATCTTTAGTACGTACGCCAATGGGTTCTTTATTTCTCCTTGGTCTTCAACTTCTTGCTCCATTCTTGTTACATAATAAATAATTACACCCGCCGCACTTTGGGGGAGCTAACGGGAATGAGATAATTGCAAAAAGTAAACTAGGTCACGTTCTTCATAACGGCCTAGGACAATTTTTTTCAAAAACCAACATAAAGAAAAACATTCACATCTATCCTATTGGTCGAGTCCATGATCAATCGGGGTCCATATAATCACATTATATCTACACATCTAATCCATACAATTTTATCTTATGAAAAAGATTAAATTCTAATTTTAACTACTCATGCGTCTTTATTTTATCACGTCAAATAATTAAATAACTTTTGATTAATTATATGACTAAATTGAAAATTAAAATTAACATTTAATTTTAAATCGATTTCAATTTTAATTAAATTTGAACTATTCAAAATATAAAATTAAAATTATAAAGTCTCCTATTTGTTTCCTTTCCAAAACTAAATTTGGCTTAGGCCCGGCCACTTTCCAAAATCAAAATTTTGGAAGTGGCTGTGCGCTAAACTTTTTACAAATCAAATATTTGAAAGGGCTGCGGCCCATTCCAAATCAAATATTTGGAAAGGCCAAATTATTTTAGTCTGGGCACTGGCCACTTTCCAAAATCAAAATTTTGGAAGTGGCTTGAGCTATACTTTTAAAATCAAATATTTGAAAGGTCCTAGGCTATTCCAAATCAAATATTTGGAAAGGCCAAATAATTTTGGTTTAGGCACAGCCACTTTCCAAAATCAAAATTTTGGAAGTGGCTGAGCTAGCCTTTTACAAATCAAATATTTGAAAGGGCTGGCCTATTCCAAATCAAAATTTGGAAAGGCCAACATGCCATATGGTTTCCCAATGGTCCAAACTATTTGAACCATTGGTTGGCCATATGACACAACTAAACAAACGAGATATTTTGTTTTGTGATATTTTATTGTGCATAGATATCTCGTTTGTTTAGTTGTGTCATATGGACCCCCCACAAACCCTAAATTTTTTTTTTTTGTTTTCAACGTTTCGTGATTTAAATCTTGCATCTATCGATTAAATACTACGCAATTAAATTATGCTTATTGCTTAAGCTCAAAGTCCGCTCGATACCCACCATTAGAAATCACTAGTTTAACGCCGCGAATTTAAAATTTGATTTCCTTTTCTAGATCGTTCTTCGTTTAATGCAATAAACACGTTAAGTAGTTTGACGGTTATACCTTAGATGATCTATAAGATCGTCGCTTTGACCGCCAATGGAGAGTAGTTCAATGCGCAAGCCGTCCACGCATACGGCCTCTATCGCTAATCCACACGAACCCCTTGCCGGAATCCTCCTTGGATTGCTATCGGAAAAACTCCGGCTACTAGGCCGGACCTTTTCTTCCCTCACAAACTCACTATGGATAGCTCTCTGTTTTACACAAGAATTATTAACTCTTGCAATTGTGATGTGCAAAAGAGCTTGACACCCACTTCCTTTTTATAGAGGAGGTGGCGCCCCATATGATGTGTGGAGGAGAAGAAAACCTTTTCCCAACAAAATAAGGAAAATCAACTAGATTGATTTATCTCTTTAATTATAATTATCTTATTACCATAAATCTATTTTTCAAAATCAATTAATATCTTATATTAATTTTATGGCAATCTTATTAATTAAAGTGCACAATCCAAGTGTATCTCATACACTTAAAAGTGGCGCCCCATATGCCAATAAATTGGCTTCGAATATTCTTTAATTAATATAATTTATATATAATTAATATCTTGTATTTTATTTATTCATAATAAATAAATACCACCATATTAATTTACCACTATAACCTTTATAGTCTAGAAATAAACTTTCCTTATTTGGTTATCAACTATAACCGCATTTTAATCCGACTCGATGTTCATATGTGTGTGACCCGATAGGCTTCGAATATGTTGGCCGTAGACACAAAGTGCAATTTACTAAAATGCCCTCCATACCTAACGATCACGGGATAGCGTCTAGCAACACACCGTGACCCCCAATTATCGGAAGAGTCAAAAGCAATGACTACTACCTTTCATGTGAAGCAGTTACCGTGCAACTTACAATCCTATCGCTGTAATAATATCCATATGATCGTATCTCGGGTGTCAATACATTGATGATCGTATCTTATAATCTGGATATCATGCTCTCTCGGAATAACACATTTACTCCCACTTTGCAAAGATTCTCGAGAGCTAGACATTCCTTATAAGAAGGCCATTTCGGATATTCAATCCCAATCATAGGACACGCGATTCCCGGACGACCAACCATGTATACTCCGCATGCTTCAATATCATACCCACTCACTACCGCATGATCGCCCCGTGGTTAGGAGAAATCTCAATAGTGTCAAACCATGACAATCCACACCGTGGTGCCATGAAGACTCCGTCAAAGGATAATTACACAACCGCCACATAGTGTGACACTTAATGTAAGTGGAGTCACTAACGTCGCATTCTCTAATACACGTCCCACGTGATACCCAAGTGTCTCTACACTTCGATAGAGGAGATCTATCCCTATCTTCTAAAAGATAGAAGACATCCAATACGTGCTAGTCTGATTATACTATCAATGTCCCATTTGATAATATATAAGACTAGAGACATTTAAGTACCAACCATGTTATAGTGATTAGAGATCTCATCAACCATAATCACTATCATGGTTTCTCTATCATGATTGATACTAGGGGCGTTACTATATATATGCAACAAATAATATGAAGATAAACAATATATAATAACATAAGTGCTTTTATTAATCATAATAAAGTTATTACATGAACTAAATAGACTGTAAATGACCCGACCCGGTCGGATCCGGTCCAACCCGATTGGGTATAGGACACCTTTCCAACACAAAATTACTGGATGTGAGTTCCATTGTTCTTGAAGGTGTATAATCAAGTTTTTCTTTGGATATTCCAATTTCGATTAAGTGATATGATGGTTGAAACATACCATCTTTCCACACTGGTAAAGTGCTGTTGATTTTGAGGAAGATTAAACGACCAGCTTCCTTAATAACCTTTGTTCTAAAGACCATGATGGCCTTTTTGATGTTTTATGGTAATAGATTTATTTCCAGAAGATTTTGGCTGGGATAAATTAGTTTTACCATCCCATACCTGAATGCCTCGTTGACTGAACTGGGTTTAGCTCCTTCAATGAAGTTATATAGACTCGAATCCTGTCTATCAGTTGTAAAGAACTTTTCTGTTAAGAAATGATCTTCATTTGCCGTTCTAGCATATTTGAAGAGTTGGTTGAATCTTTCTTCATTGAGCATAAATTGCTGTTGTTTCTCTACTGGTTTTATGGTAGAGATTTTTCCAAGCGAAACCATTTGTGTTGGCTTCTTTTCTCATCGAGCGATTTCTTTGAATGTTGCTTTTAAGCAATCTGCACTTGACATCAGCTTAGGAGGTGTTGTCAAGTGTTGTCGTGCAAAGATTTCTCCTGCAACTTTTGCCTCAGTGAGTGTACTAAATTTTTTATGTTGCACTCCTGAAATTCCTTCTACTGCATGTTTTGCAGCTTCCCAGACGGTGTATATACCTGCATATGGTCCATTAAAAACCACATAATAATATTTTGGTCGTGAAATGACCGAATCAACGGGTGTTGATACTGAAGTGTGACCTTCAGAATTTTGAATATCCTTTGTATTGGGTCTAAATCCGGTGATTAAATCGAGAGGTTTAATCAATTTGTTAGATGTCTGTACATCTGTTACATCTTTTTCCAAGATGCTAGGAATCAACGGATTTGATGATTCTTTACCGGTTACCGTTTGACCCGGAATAGCTGATATTTCGCTACTATTGCTAGAGCAAGGAATATCAATTTCCTTTTGGTGCTTATTGGATTCTTCCAATAGGATTATATGATATCTTTTGACCTTGAGCTCCAAGACCATTGTTGCTTCTTGCAACTTTAATTTCTGCAATTCATCCATTGCTGCGTCAAATGATTCCTGGTTTTAACTTTGTATCTTCACGGGTTAGAAAATCAAAGAAATATATTTTACTACCTGCGATATGTTCGATCTCATAGCAGTATCTTGATAGCCACATCTACCATCTAACAAGCCTTCCTTGTTTGTTGTCACCTTTAATATTGGTGTTTAGAAAATATGTGAAGTTTTTATTATCAGTCCTAATTAAGAACTTAATTGGAGTGAGATAAGCACTAAACTTCTTAATGACTCGAATTATAGCTAATAATTCTTTCTCATTACTATGATAATTTCTCTCAGCATTTTTGAAACTGCCTGAAGTATATCTACAGATTAACTCTTGTCCAGAGTTTTTTGCTTTGAGGATTCCTCCCCAATACTCATCTGATGCATCGGTTTCAATGATCAGTTTATCATCTGTTAAAGGATGATATAGCTTTGGAAAGCTGGTTAAATTCTTTTTAACCTTCTTTACAAAGGTTGTATCAATCTCTGTCTATTCCTAAAGTGTATTGTCTTTGAGTTTGACCTGTAAAGGTTTCCTTATTTCAGCAAGTTTAGGGATATAACTCTCAGCATATGTTAATATTCCTAAAAATCTTTGTAATTATTTTTTTATTTTTGATCTTATCTGGAACCTTATGAATGTGTTCCAGTATATGATTCTGAGGTCGATGTTGACCTTGGTCGATCTCTAATCCAAGGAAATTAATCTTGGTCTTAAAGAGTTGTGTTTTCTTTAATGAAAGGATTATTTCTAATTCCTCGCATTTTTTGAGTACTAATGCAACGTGCATATAGTGCTCTTTCTCTGTGTTGCTGAAGACTAGTATGTCATCAATATAAACACATAAGAATTTTTCAAAAGATCTAAATGCGTTTTGCATATGCCTTTGAAATATAGATGGAGCTTGTTTTAACCCAAACGGTAAAACATTCCATTGATAATGCCCTTGGGGACATGTAAAAGCAGTTAATAATTGTGATTCATTATCTAACAATACCTGCCAGAATCCTGATTTACAATCAAAACTACTAAAGATTGTCTTTCCTCTAATAAGAGTTAAGAGTTCATCTTTATTTGGGAGGTTATGACTATCACCTATTGTTGCCGTGTTAATGGCTTTATAGTTGACGACCATTCTCTTTTTTCCTCTTCTTTTCTCAGCTTCGTTTTCAACTAAAAATGCTGGAGACATGTGAGGTGATTTAC
The DNA here is from genome assembly GCA_026214975.1 of Gentiana macrophylla. Classification (NCBI taxonomy): domain Eukaryota; kingdom Viridiplantae; phylum Streptophyta; class Magnoliopsida; order Gentianales; family Gentianaceae; genus Gentiana; species Gentiana macrophylla. The sequence continues at coordinate 50,489 of JAOBSW010000573.1, read as the reverse complement.
TAGGCTTAATGATTTTTAAGTCTAATAACTCTTGAATTTGCTTACTGATGGGAGTCAACTTTACATGATTCCGGTGCATCTTTTACCCCCGTTTATCCCACTTTTAGCACGTTTCTTGGTGATTTAGACCGTTTTAGGGGCAATATCGTGAATTATTAGCACGGGGAGTAAATCCGTCACCTTGATAGTTTACTACCTCTTTTTAGTGATATTGACCCTATTCCCGAGCACTTTTACCCTCCGGAATGTTTTGGATGTTTTTGGTTGTTGTGATGATGTAGGGAAATGGTGTCTCGAGAACCCGGAAGGCAAAGAATTATGATGAGAAGCATGGTCAAGGTGCAACAATGAGTCAAGGAAGGAGAAAGAGGAAGAAAAGGGAGAGGAATGGTTGGTACCCTTGTGGTCTGTTCTGATTCAGCAGCATTTTGACCCATGATGGAGGCATTTTATGGTCATGACTTCTTCATGAAAGTTGTAGATAATTGAAAGAGCTTTCCAACGCATCTTGAATCACCCAAATCGGAGCTCGGATGAAGAAGTTATGAAGGTTTTACTACAGCAGAAAAACTGCATCATGCGAAACGCACGTTTGGAGCTCTCAAACCAGCGTTCCATGTCTCAAACCAGCGTTCCAAGCTCCAAACCAGCGTTTCAAGTGCCAAACCAGCGTTTCAAGTGCCAAGAATGGAAACAGAGAGTACACCCCTCCAAACGCTGGTTTAAGAGCCTTCAAACCAGCGTTTGGGTCGTTTTCTGCAGATTTTGACCTATAAAAACACACCAGAACAGGAAAAAAGGGGGGGCCGCGAAATGGAGTAGTTTTAGGTTAATTTGGGCGATTTTCTTCATCCTTAGGAGTTAGAATTAGTGTAATATACCGTTAGAAAGCTCTTTCAATCCTCTCTTTGATTCTCTAACTCTTAGCTTCGATCTATAACATTTCATTGGGCAAAATTCGATATTTTGTATTCAACTTTTGTGCTTATCTTCTCCAACTCGAATTTCTGCAACTTTATGGTAATTTTCTTCTCTTTTATGCTTGTTATGCTTCTCCTTTACTACTTTCTTTATGTTTTAACTTGTATAATGTGTAGCTAATTCCTCCCCATAGTCGAATCATGTGAAATGTGGTGAAATCACCCTTTGGGTGATGAAATTGGGAGTGGGTAGTGCTTTTTATTGTTGTATCTTGCACGTTTCACGTCTTAGAACTTGTTATAACAGTTTGGGCTAGATTGATCACCTAGGTCAAACATCACACACACCACTCTTGAGAGTTGTTCGGAGAGAGGGTGTGGGAAAAGGGTTCTAGGATCGCGGTGTAGTCTCGGTTTGTTGTTAAACCGAGCTCATCGTGAGGTTACTCGTTTATACGTTTAAGCGGCTCGAGTGCAAAACATGACTTGTTAGGAGAGAGTTGTTCAGACCTTAATATAGCCCGATCAGCTTCTTTGACAACCTTTGTTCTGAAGTTTTTGATTGCCTTTTTAATATTTTCTGGGAACTTATTGATTTCCAAAAGATTTCTGCCAGGATAGATCATCCTAACTAAACCGTATGTAAACGCTTCATATACCTTTATAGGATCTGCGCCTTCAATAAAATTAAACAAACTAATTTGCTCACTATCTATAGTGAAGAACTTTTCATCAATAAATTGTTCTTCATCTGCTGCTCTTGCTTTCTAAAAATAAAAGGATAATCCTTCAAAATCCAGCTCAATAACAATTGGTTTTTCAGCCTTAATAGGAACTGAAAATCTTCCCAGTGAAACCATAGATTGAGGTTTCTTTTCTCTTTTCAGAATTTCCTTGAAAGTTGTAACTTTTAGAAAATCTGCATTGGAGATCAATTTTGGTGGAGGTGTGTTATTTGCCTTGGCATAAATGTCACCTGCAACCTTTGCCGCTATAAACGATTTAAAACTCTTGTGTCTTACACCAGAGATTCCTTTTGTTGCTTTTTCTGCAACTTCCCATGTTGTATAGATACCTGCATGAGGACCATTATAAACAACATAATAATTATTATTATTTGGCATTGGAATTGCCTCGTCGATTTGCCTTTGAAGTTGTACCAAGACCTGATATGTCCTGAGTATTTGGTCTAAAACCGTAGATCAAATCTGTAGGTTTAACCAATTTTTTTGATGTCTACATCAGTTACATCTTTTTCCAAGATGCTAGGAATCAACGGATTTGATGATTCTTTACCGATTGCCGTTTGCATCGGAATAGGCGATATTTCGCTACTATTTCTACAGTGCAAGGAATATCAATTTCCTTTGTTGTTTACTTGATGCCTATTCAAGTAAATGAATGCGAAAATCTTAGAACTTGTAGTTCTAGATCCATAGCTGCTTCTTCCATCTTTAATTTTTGCAATTCTTCCATAATTGGAAGTCCTGTAAGGACAATTAGTCCCTGGGTTTTACCCATTTTATCTCCTGATGGAGATTCTTTTGTTTCTTAACTTTGCATATTCTCGTGTTAAGAAATCAAGAAATATATTTTACTACTCGCAATATGTTCTATATCGAAGCGATTATCTTGACAAATACATCTACCATCTTACAAGTCTTCCTTGTTTATTATCACCTTTTAAATTAGTATTTTAAAAGTAAGTGAAGTTTTTGTTATCTGTCCAAATTAAAAATTTAACTGGAGTAAGATAAGCACTGAACTTTTTAATGACTCGAATAACAGCTAAGTATTCTTTCTCATTACTATGATAATTCTTCTCGGCGTTTTTAATACTACCAGAAGTATATCTACAAGGAAAATAACACACCTCCACCAAATAGTCAATATTGTGATGACTATTGGTTAATGCATAACTTATTAAGTCACACTAAAAGGTTTATCACCTTCATTCATCAGATCTTCTCTTTCGAAGTGATGTATTAGTGATAATGCTTTATCTAAGTTTTTACTGTGTATACTAAGACCAGACCTAGGATATATGGCAAATATAAATTTATTCTAGGCTAGGTTGCCTTTTACTGCACCTAGTACACAATCTTTTCTATTGTTAATTCTATTATCAATTAACGCTAATTTTATAGGCGTATTAATGCCTTCTTGAAATTGAGATTTTATACAAATCTTTATGGCTCCTAGATGAACCATACTAATCATAGATCTATGTTCTTCTTTAATTTTAAGAAGATTTTTATTTATCTCTTGTTGGGTAATAAGAGGTAAATATACTTCTCCTCTGACATCTTTAGTGTCTACAGAGAATTCTCGAGTACTAACATAATAATAATTTTTGTTTTCTCGTTTAAAGACGCTGCTTAGAAGACTAGGCATTCTAAAGATTTTTTCTTTCTTTAGTTCTAGTTTAGAAGTTTTAATCTTTGATAATAATTCTACTTTGAATTATTATATTAGCATTGAATCCAGTGGGGGGGAGATAGAAGTTTGCAAAAGCAACAAGAATTTAATCAAGAGAATGACAAAATTCAAAAAGATTAAAATCATGTTAGAAAAAGTTTGTGGTGAAAATCCTATAGACCCTAAGAAGTCTAAAAAATGGATGACAGCTACCATTAAACTTACAGAATCTGAAGGTAATAATGAAGGTTAAGCCCATGATTTATAGTCCATTGGATAGAGAAGAATTTGGTAAACAAATTCAAGAATTATTAGACTTAAAAATTATTAAGTCTAGTAAATCACCTCATATGTCTTCAGCATTCTTTGTTGAGAATGAAGTAGAGAAAAGAAGAGGAAAAAAGAGAATGGTTGTCAACTATAAAGCCATTAATACGGCAACAATAGGTGATAGTCATAATCTTCCTAATAAGGATGAGCTTCTGACTCTTATACGAGGGAAGAAAATCTTTAGTAGTTTTGATTGTAAATCTGGATTCTGGCAAGTTCCGCTAGATGAAGAGTCACAATTATTAACTGCATTTACATGTCCCCAAGGGCATTATCAATTGAATGTTTTACCTTTTGGGTTAAAACAAGCTCCGTCTATATTTCAAAGACATATGCAAAATGCATTTAGATCTTTTGAGAAATTCTTATGTGTTTAAATTGATGACATATTAGTCTTCAGCAACACAGAGAAAGAGCACTATATGCATGTTGCAATGGTACTCAAAAAATGCGAGGAATTAGGAATAATCCTTTCATTAAAGAAAACACAACTCTTTAAGACCAAGATTAACTTCCTTGGATTAGAGATTGATCAAGGTCAACACCGACCTCAAAATCATATTCTGGAACACATTCATAAGTTTGCAGACAACATCAAAAATAAAAAACAATTACAGAGATTTTTAGGTATTTTAACTTATGCTGAAAGTTATATCCTTAAACTAGCTGAAATTAGAAAGCCTTTACAAGTTAAACTCAAAGACAATACACTTTGGGATTGGACAGAGGTTGATACAACCTATGTTAAAAAGGTTAAGAAGAATTTAACCAGCTTTCCAAAGCTATATCATCCTTCACCCGAGGATAAACTGATCATTGAAACCGATGCATCAGATGAGTATTGGTGAGGAATCCTCAAGGCAAAAAACTCTGAACAAGAGTTAATTTGTAGATATACTTCTGGTAGTTTTAAAAACGCCGGGAAGAATTATCATAGTAATGAGAAAGAATACTTAGTTTGTTATTCGAGTCATTAAGAAGTTCGATTAACTTATCTTACTCCAGTTAAAATTTTAATTAGACATGAGATAACAAAACTTCACTTACTTTTTAAATACTAATTTAAAAGGTGATAATAAACAAGGTATTGTAAGATGGCGGATGTGGTCACAAGATCTTGCTTGATATAGAACATATTGCGGGGTAGTAAAAATATATTTGCTGATTTCTTAACACGTGAATATGCAGGTTAAGAAACAAAAGAATCTCAATCAGGAGATAAAAGGGGTAAAAACCAGGGACCAATTGTCCTTACAGGACTTCCAATTATGGAAGAATTGCAAAAACTAAGGCTGGAAGAAGCAGCTATGGATCTATAACTACAAGTTCTATGATTTCGCATACATTTACTTGAACATGCATCAAGTAAACAACAAAAGGAAATTGATATTCCTTGCACTAGAAATAGTAGCGAAATACCAGCTATTCCGATGCAAACGGCAATCGGTAAAGAATCCTCAAATCCGTTGATTCCTAGCATCTTGGAAAAAGATGTAACAGATGTACAGACATCTAAAAAATTGGTTAAACCTACAGATTTGATCAACGGTTTTAGACCAAATACTCAGGACATATCAGGTCTTGGTACAACTTCAGTGCAAACTGATAAGGCAATTCCAATGCCAAATAATAATAATTATTATGTTGTTTATAATGGTCCTCATGCAGGTATCTATACAACATGGGAAGTTGCAGAAAAAGCAACAAAAGGAATCTCTGGTGTAAGACACAAGAGTTTTAAATCGATTATAGCGGCAAAGGTTGCAGGTGACATTTATGCCAAGGAAAATAACACACCTCCACCAAAATTGATCTCCAATGCAGATTTTCTAAAAGTTACAACTTTCAAGGAAATTCTAAAACGAGAAAAGAAACCTCAATCTATGGTTTCACTGGGAAGATTTTCAGTTCCTATTAAGGCTGAAAAACCAACTGTTATTGAGCTGGATTTTGAAGGATTATCCTTTTATTTTTAGAAAGCAAGAGCCGCAGATGAAGAACAATTTATTGATGAAAAGTTCTTCACTACAGATAGTGAGCAAATTAGTTTGTTTAATTTTATTGAAGGAGCAGATCCTATAAATGTATATGAAGCCTTTTTTTACGGTTTAGTTAGGATGATCTATCCTGGCAGAAATCTTTTGGAAATCAATAAGTTCTCAGAATATATTAAAAAGGCAATCAAAAACTTCAGAACAAAGGTTCTCAAAGAAGCTGATCGGGCTATATTCTTAAAAATATACAGCAGCCTACCAGCATGGAATCATGGAATGTTTCAATCACCATATCATTTCATAGAGATTGGAATCTCCAGCGAAGAAACTAGTTATCGACCGTCAAAGGTTATGGACTCAAGTTTCTCCCATTACGATATTGAACATCTCAATATCAATCGATTCAAGATCATCATTGATAAAATCCTTAGCATCAACGATGATTCAAAAATGAAAGTAAATTATCAGAACTCTCATATTTTGATGATTTCAAAGGCTTATAAAAAATTACAGCCAGAAGATACAGAAATGGTTCTTCGATATGAAAAATTGTTCAGGACTGGACGGATAATGAGTTGGCATCAGGACAAATTATGTCAAATGTTACAACAAGCTTTTGTTAAAGCTAAACTGGAATACAGCTGCACAAAATGCATTAATTCCAACAAAAAAGACAAGGAAATTATTGGCCTTGAAATTGATGATAAAGATCTTGTTTGTGGATCGACATCAGCATATACAAAAGATGTATAAAACGTCATACATGACGACAATGGAAATTATTGAGAATACTTTATTTCTCAGTGGAAGAAAAGCTGTCGGCCATTGGCAGAAAAAGACAAATGACAAAGGTGGAATCCGCGTCAACAACAACTCAGCCCAACTTTAATAATTAAAGTTAAAGTTAGTGCTATGTAAATCGTCAGCAATGACAAAAATGTAAATCGATTATTCGTTTGAATTATTCGAGATCCTTCTTTCATTACGCTATAAAATTGTTGGACTTATTTTTAAGTTTTAGTGATGAGTGCCAGACTCGCTGTTATAGAGGAAAGGAAAAAAAGATGTCTAGATCAAATGTATAGGTTTATTAGAGTTTGATCTTTGTATAGGTTTGATCAAACAAGCCTTTGTAAAAGGTCACCGACTTACATCGTCAGACTAGTCTAGATCATTAGGTAGGCGTGTCGATAGACTTATCGGGAACCTCTTGAAGACCGAAGAGGCGAGGGCTCAAACTCAGTTATTGAAGGCAAAGGGATCAAACTTAGTAATTAAAGTCAAGGATATGGAATCAGAATTTAGGAAAGTCTGTGATGACCTAAACTGATTACATATACCTTGTGTGCAAGGTCTAAGTTCCACAAGTTAAGTGATGATTGGAACTTGGTTATGTTCAAAAAGGTGTAATATAACTTCATAAATAAAAGTTAGATAAAAGACAGTAAGCTGAAGTGTTTTTAAACACAAAAAAATAAGGATCAGCTTACTGATGTGTCTATCAGCAGACTTATGTTCTCAGGAACCTGCTGGACACATATTTCTATTATTCAAAGGTTACATTGGAACATTACAAGGAAAGGGACAGCTAACAACCTCTGATTTTATCAAATAAATAAATGGTTAAGATTAAAAGGACGTTGGAAAGATTCAGAGGATTATCCAATGGATACAAGTCAAAGGGTGGACCAGAGATCATACCTCATCAAAAAGCATTCTGACTGTGTCAGTCCTATGAACAGTGACAGAAAGCAAGTCAAATGGGACAAATCTGAAATGGCTATGTTTGAATTTCAAACATAAGTCACAAGGATTCCTACCTATAAATAGAGGACTCCTAATTCAGATACAAGAGATGATTTTTGGATGAACATTGATAAAAATTAAGAGCAATCAGAATTAAATCAAGAAAACACCCTGCTGACCCTACTGAGCATAAAGCTGCTGATCCAGTAAACTTCTTCAAGTGTAATCTGTATTCAAGCTGCATCAAGTTTACACACTTGAAGACATCCTGATTAAGCTGCTGATCATATCATCCTGATTAAGCTGCTGAAAGCTGAATCACTTCTTGATTCAACCTTTCTTTTACAAGAAATCTACTGAAGACAGTGAAGCATCTTTGGGTGTGAAAGACTGTTGTTTGTGGTGGAGCTGGTGAAGAGGCAATCCTACCCTTCAAGGACCAAGTGGAAGACTTTGGAGCGACAATCCTACTGTTCCAAGTGTTCGGTTTGTGAAGCCATAGTTATTGGTGAAGGACAAGCAACTTAGGGATTTTTGTAACTGCTATCTCAAGAATCTCTAGTGAATTACCTCCAACATCACATGAGAAGAGTGGACTGACAGGATTACACCACCTGGAACCGCTATAAAATCTGCCGACTTACTTTCTGCATTTATATTCTGCATTTAGTTTATCTAGCACATCAGACTACTGAATCTAGCTACTGAACTCACACACATACACTACTGAGTATCTAATACTTAGTATCATATTTAACAAGTAATAAGGCTTAATCTTTGATATATTCTGCTGCACAAATTCAGTAAGATCAATAGTCAGCAGACTACTGAAGTATCAGCGGGCTGCTGAAATTGCTGAGTTGTTTAACTCCAAAAAGTTTTAAGTGTTAAGTTTATGTTAGGAAATCTACGCGGGAACGCAGCGGAATTTAAAATTTTGATTTCCTTTTACCCAAGATCGACTTTGTTTAAGCAATAAACAAATAGATAGTAGACGGTGGTTACCTTGGTTGATCTAAAAGATCGACGCTTTGACCGTCTAAGGAGAGTAGTTCTGCATAGAGCCGCCCAAGTGTTCGGCCTCTACCGCTAGTCCACACGAACAGCCCGCCGGAATCCCATCATGGATTGCTATTGGAAAACTCCGGTTGCTAGACCGGCCCTTTTCCCCTCTCTCCAACTCTCTATAGGATGCTCTCTATTTTACACAAGAACTATGAGCTCTTGCAATTGTGATGTACTAAAGAGCTTGACACCCACTTCCTTTTTATAGGGAAAGTGGCGCCCCAAAGAAGAGTAGAAAGGAAGAAAACCTTTCTCCAATAAAATAAGGAAAATATAATTGATTGATTTATCTCATTTATTATAATATCTTATATTAAATAAATCTAGGATATTGTCAATATCTTATATTGAATATTCCCAAGATATTGTCAATATCTTATATTGAATATTTATCTTTATTATATTACCATAAATCAATTTACACATGTGTATATATCACACACATATAAATCTATTAATATATACCAAATGGTGCGCATACAGCAAATCCAATTTGCAATCAATGAACACACACACGCATGCATTCAATATATATATTATTTTATTTTATTAATATCTAATATTAATAATAGGTAATATCATTAATTAAATTGCACAATCCAAGTGTATCACTTATACACATACGTTAGCGCCACTTATCAATATAAGTGTATTTAATTAATCAACTCAATTAATATCTTGTATTTAATTTATTCATAATAAATAAATACCACCATATTAATTTACCACTATAACCTTTATAACCTCGAGATAAACTTTCCTTATCTGGTTATCATCTATAACCACATTTTAATCCGGCTAGATGTTAATATGTGTGTGACCCGATAGGCTTCCGAATATGTTGGCCGTAGACACAAAGTGCAAATTACGAAAATGCCCTTCATGCCTAACGATCACGGGATAGCATCTAGCAACACACCGTGACCCCCAATCATCGGAAGAGTCAAATGCAATGACTACTACCTTTCATGTGAAACAGTTACCGTGTAACTTACAATCCTATCGCTGTAATAATATCCATACGGTCGTTAGTCGAGTGTCAAAACATCAACGACCGTATCTTATAATCTGGATATCATGCTCTCTCGAAGTAACTCGTTTACTCCCACTTTGCAAAGATTCACGAGAGTAAGACATTCCTTATAAGAAGGCCATTTCGGATATTCAATCCCAATCATAGGATACGCGATTCCCAGACGACCAATCATGTATACTCCGCGATGCTTGATGATCATACCCAATCACTACCGCATGATCGCCCCGTGGTTGTGGAAACCTCAATAGTGTCAAAGCATGACAATCCACACCGTGATGCCATGAAGACTCGGTCTTAAGGATAATTACACAACCGTCACATAGTGTGACACTTATCCGTGTAAGTGGTCGATCTAACGTCGCGCATTCTCTAATACACGCCCACGCATGCCCAAGTCATCTCTACACTTCGATAGACGAGATCTATCCCCGCCTACTAAAGACAGAAGACATCTAATACGTGCTAGTCTGCTTATATACTATCAATGTCCTGTTTAATAGTACATCGCCTAGAGACATTTAAGTATCAAACTTATTAAAGTGATTAGAGATCTCATCAACCATAATCGCCTATCATGGTTTCTCTACCACGCTTTAATACTAAGGACGTTATCATATAACAATTCATAATTGGTTCTTTAAAAGAACATAAATATGACAACACGAAAAAGCCATTTAATATATGTATAAACATAAAGAAATAGTAGAAATGATCCGACCCGGTCGGATCGGTCCAACTCGATTGGGTTTAGGACACTATTCCAACAATCTCCCACTTGGCCTAAAACCAATCACTCGCACACACAAGACCGAGTTGATACACAAGAATCTCATGCAATACTACTTAACTAGCCCCAGCCATAAACGGATCGCTATCCATGGGGACTCGAGACTATCTTCATATCACGTTCCAAATGACCAAGTCAAGGAACCGCCTCAACACACACACGAATCTCTGACGACACACGGTCCTTGCTTCAAGCAATGAATCCACTTACTATATCGCCTATATAGAAAAGGTGGAAGAACCGTGCACTGTGTTCAAGAATGAACCTTCTAGATCCATGTATCGCTCTCGCCGCGCCTCTAAGGCACTCATGTGTTTGGCCTAGTTGTAGAATTTACAAAGGACCCATCGCTAAGAACATTTCCACTCAACTGTATCACTTATTCAAAGTGATCGCAAACCCAGCATCAGTAGCTCCCACTCGCCTTCATAAGACTCGGGATATACGCCTCAGATATCTACGTTTATTTAATTCCAAGTTTCAATAAACTAGGAACCTTTCCTTAACTTGTTTAAGGATATTCTCGACATTCACCAGATTTACTTTCATACTTGCTCATGACTATTCATGGACTATGAACATCCGGCATCATCTTTATGATGGTTTCTATCGCAGTAGCGAAGGAAACCTTCCATAAGCGTCATCTTTCACCTTATCTTTAGGACTAACGTCCTAACATAGATAGATCTTGAGAACACCGGCTAGCAGTATCTCCTTACGTGATCTATGCTAAACTTCTTTTAGCATCACATCTATATAGGTAAACTATAATCTAACAGCAGTTAAATCTATCACTATAGATTCTTATTTATAAAATAAGAACTACTAATCCAAGTGCTTTCGTAAAGACCTTGAATTATCAAACATTAATTGACTGTGACATGGGGAGATGATTCCTAAGAGAGATATCTAATACCTTACTCAAAAATCGTAACACGCTCCCACTATCCATCTTGCACATTGGGCATATCCTTCTTTTGACTAAATCAAACTCCTTTGATTATCAAACAAAGAAATCGTCTAGAGAAACTTGTTTGAGTCCATAAATGGATCTCATGGGCTTACATATCATGTTATCGTCTATGAACATCGGGTTGTTTGCCCAACGTCTTCAACACTATCATATAGTCATGATACGAAGTTATAACAAGCATTATCTGAATAGAACTGGGCACAGCTGGCAGCATAAAGATAATTACAAGGTTTACACCTCATACCATTCAGCCGTCACTATAGCCTTATGGTAATCAGATTACTATCCATGTCAGCCTTCCAGGGACACTCCCCTTAGGTAAGACAGACTAGGTTCATAACCTGGTTGTCACTGATGGAATCTAACTCAGATATTATGGATCCTGGCCATAACTCTCAATCTTGCCTTTTAAACATTCTTTCATGAGTCGTGAGATATTCATTCTTCAAGATGAACGTACCTGCAGCCCTTTCAGGCTTGAGGTTATCTACAGACTTACAGAACTTTTGTGTGCACTGAGCAGTGATCTACACCTCATCGCTATATGGCGTCTGCTCACGTTCCTTTGGTTGAATATATCTTTGTGGTTCTCAAACTCTTTGAGATCTGATTTACTCCTACTGTTTCTCTTGGAAGAAACACTTCCTCTAGAAGACAGCATGTTTGGAGACAAACATTTTGCTCCACGGACAAGTAAATAATATGTAGCGTGCTAGCTAAGATATTCCACAAAGTTGCATATGTCACTACTGGCTCCAAGCTTTTCGACTTTGCCTATGACAACTTCAAATCATCGGTTAAGATAGATTCGACATTATCTTCTTCCATATCTAATATGGAATTTATTCAACCTTTATTCTTTGGAACTAGGTTAAGTATAAGGGCACTATCCCGAAACGGGTAAGGATACATCGCGCATGGCTTGCGCCACACCTTTATCATATAAAGTGTTATTTCCATTTTGGGAACACAATCTAATTGCGTATCCAAAAGATGGTATCCTTCAAGGAAGAATCTTATTCCTTTCGCAGACGACTTACAAAACACCCTTCAGTATTAATTACTTCAATCCAATTGAAGATTAATTCCTAAGTAGCTCATCAATCTCATATTCATACCGCTCGAACTTTTCGGCTTTCCAATTATGCACTTCATCGAGTACACTTGACTATTTCTAAAAATAGTCGTAGAGGTTAACAAACAATTATTTGTGGCATTAATTGTCACAAGCCAACAAACATCGGTATGTTTAGGCTTTAGAAAATTTTCTAGATTTTTATAACCTTTTCATAAAAGGGTATTTTAGTCATCTTTAGATACGCATAACCCACATGATTCATAATCATATGGTTTAACATCATCAGAATGACGTTTAATTACACGCTTCTCTTCCAGAGAATCGACATCTAGAACAACTACAAATATCAAGGATAATAGCCATACAAATATTTAGTTGAGATCTCATCACATATATCAACTATATAGTGACTACAATCTAGTATGTTAGATTCAGTGACCTTCCAACTTTATCAGAATAACATTTATTCTTTACAATTGAATATGTCTACTAAATCCTAACAAATAACTGAAAGTATGTTCTTCATAAGAACCGGAACATAATAACATTTATTTAGTTCCTTTATCGCTTTACTAGATTCAGAATATGGTAAGTGTTACAACGTTTGTTTCACCTTCCATATCTGTATTCAATCTTTCTAATTTAATCACACTCGTAAGATATCATATATCTTAGAGTTGACTTGAACTTAGATAGATTTTTCTCAACAGACTTGCTTAGAATAGAGGCTTCGATGAGTTCTCTATTTAAGCACATGCCCTATCTTTTCTTTCAATCCTTTAAGCACTTGAAAAATGTTTCTTATTGTAGTCTTCATAAGACTTAAGAAAGATCACAAGAGCCATGTCCTCAATTTCCTTTCATAAAGAAAATCTAAAGTTTATTAAATAGTTTATTTAACCTTTTGAATCGTATTCAAAACATTGACTATTTAATTAACCTTTAAGCAAATGCTAGAATTAAGTCGATACTTAAATCTTACAATTTTGAAAACAACCTTTCCAAAATTAGATGTGGTCATTCTTATCCAACGTTTGAATTAATTGTCATCGTTGATCGAATGATCATCTTGGATCGTATCCAATATATGACTAATTCCTTGAAACTTATTTCAAATGATTTAATCATATCATGAGCTTCCGCTTTCATTAATAATTAAAGTCTCGAGCACCTGCATCAATTATGTAATCTCCTTGTCTCTAACTACTATAACGAGATGGCTCATGTCATTGCTTATTTTAAAAGGATTAAAATTACTCAACCATATTTGAGAACGTTTCTCAAAATTAATAAATCATAATTTGGTTTTACTAATCGAGAATTAAATATAAATATAAAGTTTGCTAAAACTACAACATAAAAATGAAAATAAAAGAGTGTCGTTGTTTATACACGCAAAATCAAAAATGGTCTTTTGATTTATGATTTTGCTCCCACTAGTCAACTACTCCCAATTGACTTTCAAGAATCTTTCAAAATTCTTTAGTGGCCAAGATCCCATCTGGTTACCCCGATTCCCGACGAGGGCCGATCAACCGAATAATTCGAAGGTATGTAACTCTTACCAATCACATCTCTATGTGACTCTTGGTGGTTTGACTAGTCAACTCTTTGACAATTCACATCTTTATGTGGTAGTCAACCCCTTGCCTCTAGAATAAGACGGTCCTGACGAGGGCCAATCACCGCAATACTCTAGTCAAGTCATAACCCAATATTCGCGAGATCTCATACGATCATATCTCAATAACGACGATATACCCGTGGTAGGTCAACTCCCGACGAGGGCCGATCAGTTGGATCCGAACAAAGGCTCTTCACCGTCGCTATAATATTGGGAGACAATTTTTCGACTTGATTTTTGTTGTGGAAGTATTTACGTAAATTAATTCACTTAATTAATTTTAATTACGGTCTCATCAAATATATCTATCTCTATAGACATACATCCTACACATTTATCTAGATCGTGCCTAGTCATGCATCTATCGTATCATATAAAATAAATACAAGCACAAAATAAATAAATGCGTAAAGTAACCGGTATGATCATGGACTTTTCCTAGGTGCGGTTTCGAATACAAACTGACGAAACCGCGGGTCACAATCTAAGGTATAGCTGCAACCGCCAATAGGATCTTTAATGCTCCATTCTCCAATGGGATCTTTATTTTCGTCTTTCTTTGGTCTTCATCTTCTGCTCCATTCTTGTTACATTTAATTCTATCTAATAAAATAAATACACCCGCCGCACACAGGGGAGCTAACGGAATGGGATAAATGCAGAAAAATAAACTAGGTCACGTTCTTCATAACGGCCTAGGACAATTTTAAACCAACAGAAAATTTAAATCATTCACATCTATCCTATCGGTCGAGTCCATGATCAATCGGGGTCCATATAATCATATTATATCTACTATATCTAATCCATACAATAAAATCTTATGAAAAAGATAAAATTAAAATTAACTACTTGCGTCTTAATTAATCAATTAACATTTAATCTATTAAATAATTTTATCCAATCAATTAACTAATTAACATTTAATTAATTAAATGATTTTAATCGAAATAAAATTAACGATTAATTTTAAACCGATTTTAATTTTAATTTTAATTAATTAGAACTATTCCAAAATAAATCAAAATTAAAATTATTTCTCTTTTGTTTCTTTCCTTTTGATTCGTAATCAATAGGGATGCTTTGGTTTCTAAACCAAATTTGGCTTAGGCACAGCCACTTTCCAAAATCAAAATTTTGGAAGTGGCTTGCGCTAAACTGCCATTACAAATCAAATATTTGGAAAGGGCTTAGGCCTATTCCAAATCAAATATTTGGAAAGGCCAAATAATTTTGGTTTAGGCCTGGCCACTTTCCAAGATCAAAATTTTGGAAGTGGCCTAGGCCTAGGCCTTTTCCCAAATCAAATATTTGGAAAGGGCCTAGGCCTATTCCAAACAAAGTTTGGAAAGACCATTATTATTTTAATGCCATGTGGCATCCCAATAGCCCAAACTATTTGAACCATTGGTTAGCCACATGACACAACTAAACAAAGGAGAATTACCAATCACAACTATGAACAATAATGAAACACAAAATACACAAAACAAAATTTGGGATCCACCAAAAGATGCACCCGGCCGACGTCGACCGCCTCCAAAGGGTGCCGCCGCCGCCGCCGCAATTTCGGTGGGGTGCCGCGCCGATCGGCCGAGCACCCCATAAGCCGCCTTTTTTTTTTTTTTTTTTTTATTTTCGTGTGTATCGATTTGCGAATCAAAAATCTTTCATCTTTTAATTATGTGATTTAAACGATAAAATTAACTACGCAAAATAAAATGCTTATTGCTTAAGCTCGAAGCTCTCTCTCGATACCATACCATTTGTTAGAAATCTACGCGAACGCAGCGAATTTAAAATTTTGATTTCCTTTTACCCAAGATCGACTTTGTTTAAGCAATAAACAAATAGATAGTAGACGGTGGTTACCTTGGTTGATCTAAAAGATCGACGCTTTGACCGTCTAAGGAGAGTAGTTCTGCATAGAGCCGCCCAGTGTTCGGCCTCTACCGCTAGTCCACACGAACAGCCCGCCGGAATCCCATCATGGATTGCTATTGGAAAACTCCGGTTGCTAGACCGGCCCTTTTCCCCTCTCTCCAACTCTCTATAGGATGCTCTCTATTTACACAAGAACTATGAGCTCTTTGCAATTGTGATGTACTAAAGAGCTTGACACCCACTTCCTTTTATAGGAAAGTGGCGCCCCAAAGAAGAGTAGAAAGGAAGAAAACCTTTCTCCAATAAAATAAGGAAAATATAATTGATTGATTTATCTCATTTATTATAATATCTTATATTAAATAAATCTAGGATATTGTCAATATCTTATATTGAATATTCCCAAGATATTGTCAATATCTTATATTGAATATTTATCTTTATTATATTACCATAAATCAATTTACACATGTGTATATATCACACACATATAAATCTATTAATATATACCAAATGGTGCGCATACAGCAAATCCAATTTGCAATCAATGAACACACACACGCATGCATTCAATATATATATTATTTTATTTTATTAATATCTAATATTAATAATAGGTAATATCATTAATTAAATTGCACAATCCAAGGGTATCACTTATACACATACGTGGCGCCACTTATCAATATAAGTGTATTTAATTAATCAACTCAATTAATATCTTGTATTTAATTTATTCATAATAAATAAATACCACCATATTAATTTACCACTATAACCTTTATAACCTCGAGATAAACTTTCCTTATCTGGTTATCATCTATAACCACATTTTAATCCGGCTAGATGTTCATATGTGTGTGACCCGATAGGCTTCCGAATATGTCGGCCGTAGACACAAAGTGCAAATTACGAAAATGCCCTTCATGCCTAACGATCACGGGATAGCGTCTAGCAACACACCGTGACCCCCAATCATCGGAAGAGTCAAATGCAATGACTACTACCTTTCATGTGAAACAGTTACCGTGTAACTTACAATCCTATCATTTGTAATAATATCCATACGGTCGTTAGTCGAGTGCCAAAACATCAACGACCGTATCTTATAATCTGGATATCATGCTCTCTCGAAGTAACTCGTTTACTCCCACTTTGCAAAGATTCACGAGTAAGACATTCCTTATAAGAAGGCCATTTCGGATATTCGATCCCAATCATAGGATACGCGATTCCCGGACGACCAATCATGTATACTCCGCGTGCTTCAAAGATGTCATACCCAATCACTACCGCATGATCGCCCGTGGTTGTGGAAACCTCAATAGTGTCAAAGCATGACAATCCACACCGTGATGCCATGAAGACTCGGTCTTAAGGATAATTACACAACCGTCACATAGTGTGACACTTATCCGTGTAAGTGGGTCGATCCTAACGTCACGCATTCTCTAATACACGTCCACGCATACCCAAGTGTCTCTACACTTCGATGAGACGAGATCTATCCACGCCCTAAAGACGAAGACATCTAATACGTGCTGAGTCTGTTTATACTATCAATGTCTGTTTAATAGTACATCGACCTAGAGACATTTAAGTATCAAACTTATTAAAGTGATTAGAGATCTCATCAACCATAATCGCCTATCATGGTTTCTCTACCACAGTTTAATACTAAGGACGTTATCATATAACAATTCATAATTGGTTCTTTAAAAGAACATAAATATGACAACAGAAAAGCCATTTAATATATGTATAAACATAAAGAAATAGTAGAAATGATCCGACCCGGTCGGATCAGGTCCAACTCGATTGGGTTTAGGACACTATTCCAACAGTTTATTCACCCCCCCCCCCCTCTAAACTTAACCAAAGCCTTCTCAAGGACCAACAATTGGTATCGGATCGGTGCTTACGCTGCAAGTAATCCTACTTGTTGTGCTTGTGAAAATACTTTGAAAACTTTTTCAAATTCTTGATTTTCAAAGCTTTGCATCATGGATAACAACCAAAGATGCTAGAACAATGTTGATGTGTTCTTTAGATCATTTTGATGAGTATAAACGTCGTATGTAGGCTTATCTAGCTGCAACTCATGATGAAATGATGGATGTCTTGACCGATGGACCACCGGAGATTACCAAGTCCATAACAAGTGGGAGAAGAGACACAGTACATTCCAAAACCAAAGAAGGAATGGACTGCTGATGATAGAAAAAGGGCAAACCTCACCAATATTGCTATTGACATGTATATGAAGGTGAAAGATTGCAAAACTGCAAAGGAACTTTGGGACAAGATCTGATTAATCAGAAGGCACCGATGCAATCAAGAAGAACAAAATCGGTGTGGCCAAAAGAAGTTTCAAAAGTTCAAAATGCAACCAAATGAAACCATTGAGCAAATGGAATCAAGATTCAATGCAATCTGGATGAACTCACCTCACCGAATGTAAGCTACTCAAAAGAAGAAATCAACTCAAAAATCTTGGAAGCATTACCTGCAAAAGAAGTTTGGGAGATGAAGGTTACTGCCATAAAAGAAATGAGAAAACTACATGAAGAGGATACCTTCAAATTATTCTCAGATCTTAAAGCTTATGAATTCATCAAGAATTTGGCACCTACTACTGAAAAGGAAGAGCCAAAGACCACTGCATTGGTTGCTTCACATCAAGAAGAAACATCAGGAGCTCAAGATGATCTACTGGATGAGATGCAAGAGCAGATTGCCCTACTGAGCAAGAAAATCAGAATGATGAAGAATGGAAAGTGTTCTCCAAGGATTTTCACCAAGAAATTCACTGAAAAGAAGAAAGATGATTCAAAGAAAGATAATGATTATTTGTGCTTTCATTGCAAGAAACCAGGACACTTCAAACCTGACTGTCCTGAGTTAAAACAAAGTAAGGAGCCTGATTATCTTTGCTTCACTTGCAAGAAGCCTGGACATTTTAGACCTGATTGTCCAGACCTACTGAAGACCAAAAGTCAACAAAGAAGACATGGCAAGAAGGCTATGGTTGCTGAAGATGAATCAGGATATGAAGTAGAATCAGAAAAAGGAAATGAATCTGATGATACTGCACTTGTTGCTGATATGGAGGATTATGCTCTGATGGCAAATATGGATGAAACAGAGGAGGTATACAATTCTGTATCTATCAATACTCCTGCTGGAAGTGATTGTGAATCAACCTGTGGTTCAAATCCTAAAAATTCTGACAATGAAGAAACTTTGGATGCCATCCTTAATCAACTGAGGATAATACAATCTGGTTATGAGATTGTGAAGGCTGAAAAAGAAGCTCTTCAAATAGAAGTTGAAAGGTTGAATGCTGAATTAAGAATTCTCAAGGGTAAGGAAAAGGAAGTTGGGCAGAATCAGCATAAGCCTGCTGTACAATCAGTAGTAGCTGAATCTGCTGAACAATCTTCTTCCTCCACTGCATTCAAATCTGGAAAGCCTTATGGTGATAGAACAGGGCTTGGATATGGAACTCAACAATACAATAAGAGTGGATCCAGTAAGGTCACTGAACCTAGTACCAGAATTGGTCCTAAGTTTGTGCCTGCACAAAATCCAACTCCTAGTAGGGTTCTTTGAGGCGGTGAAGCCTCACGAGAATGCTTCAAGGAAGCAAAATCGAAGTCAAAAGGACATCGATTTCAAAAAAAGGGTAAATCCAAAGGTATGATCTTTGGACCTTCTAGACTCTGCGATATAGCGCACTGCCACTGCTACCAAGTCTCTTGGACCACAAAAGGTAAAGGTCGAAAATATTCCAAGGATAAGAATCCTAAACCTAAAAATGATAATCATTCTAGGTATACTTATCTTAGGGGAAAGGTAGACTGTTCCCTACTGATGATGATTGGAATATTCCTGCACTTTTCTTTGCTATGAACAAGAAATATAACCATCCTGATAGGGTAAAACTTAAGCAATGGAATCAATGAGAGGACTCAAGAGAGGACTTATACAAGACCTCAGCAGGGGACCTCAAGCAGACTCCATATTACAGAGCTGTTCCTAACAGACAGCAATCCAATGGTTATGCTAATGCTTCTAACAACAGAAATCACTTCAAACAGCATTACATACCAAAAGGCCAGAAGGCATATGTGAATCCTACACAACCAATTGTTAGACCTTATCGAGGTGTAGAATACATGTATGAACAAAGGTATGATACCTTTCAAAGAAGACCTTATGGAAGCCTGCCAAGGGTCATGCTTACCACTGACCATTATGGACCCAAACAGATTTGGGTACCTAAAATGCATTAACTTTGTTTTGTAGGGTGTCTGGTACTTTGACAGTGGATGTTCCAGACATTTGACAAAGAATAAGCACTGTTTGTCAAATTATGGGGCAAAGGATGGTCCAAAAGTTAATTTTGGCAACAAGAACACACCTGGATACACAAGAGGATATGGCACACTTGTAAGAAATGGATTAACAATCAGGAATGTTGCATATGTTGAAGGACTGGACTACAACCTACTGAGCACTGGACAATTTTGTGACATGGGATACAAGGTCACTTTTGACAAAAACACATGCTTTGTCATTAGTGAAAGAGGTGATCAAGTTGTGTTGGCTGGAAGAAGACAACAAAACATGTATGTTGTTGTTCCAGAAACATGCCTGATTGTGCATACCAAGTCAGAACTTAATTGGTTATGGAATAAGAAGTTAAATCATTTAAACTTTGATGATATAAATCAATTGGTGAAGAAGAAACTATTGATTGGATTACCTGAGATCACATTCAAAAAGGATGCTATATGTGATGCATGTCAGCAAGGTAAACAGACCAAATCTTACTTCAAATCAAAGACTAAGCAATCAACTAAAAGAGTTTTGGAGCTGATGCATATGGATCTATTTGGACCAGTAACACCAACAAGTGTAATAGGAAAGAGGTACACTTTGGTAGTTGTGGATGATTATTCAAGGTACACTTGGGTGATATTCATGATCAAGAAAAGTGAAACACTTCAAAAGATGCCTGAACTTTTGAAGAGATTACAAAATGAGAAATGTTTGACAGTAGTAAAGATAAGATCAGACAAGGGTACTGAATTTCTCAACAAAGTCATAAGAGAATATTGTGAACAGAATGGTGAACTACATCAACTTGCTGGTGCTGGTACACCTCAGCAAAATGGGGTTGCTAAAAGAAGAAACAGGACATTGAAAGAAGCAGGAAGAACTATGATTTGTGAAGCATTACTACCTGAAAGGTATTGGGCTGAAGCAGTTAATACCGCATGCTATACACAAAACAGAACCTCAGTGAACAAGAAGCTGCTGAAGACACCTTATGAAATTTGGAATGGAAGGAAACCTAATATCTCTTATTTCCATCTATTTGGAAGCAAATGTTTTATCTTAAATCATAAGGAACAATTGAAGACATTCCAACCAAAATCAGATGAAGGAATTTTCTTGGGATACTCTTACATCGAAGAAGGCATTGAGTCTTGAACAAAGGTCATTAAAACATGAAGAGACAATCCATGTTGTGTTTGATGAACCTAAGTTCACTTGGTATGGAAGATGAAGCTTGTGAACTCGCTGAGAATCTACAAGTCACCGATCCAGTTGTATTGAAGTTTTGGAAAGGTTTAATGACTTAAAGGTTTATGATTACGCCTCGCTTAACACCTGCTGGTAATACTACGATGCAAACAACCGAGGCGGTTCAAGGATCTGCTGAACCCCTGTTGAAGAAACAAAGAGACCTACTCAAGATGAGGTTCACGATAATCAATCTAACCGTAATCCACAATGGTTAAGGGATCACCTACTTTGAACAAGTTATTGGCAACATACAACAAGGTGTGAGGACTAGAAGACGATTAAAGCAATGTTTACATGTTTTCTATCTCAAATGGAACCTAAAGTTGTTGAAGAAGCAATTTCATATCCAGTTGGATAATTGCTATGCAAGAGGAATTGAATGAATTTGAAAGAAATCAAGTTTGGACACTAGTGGAGAGGCCTACTCATGCAAATATAATTGGTACAAAATGGGTATACAGAAACAAATTGGATGAATCTGGTACCATTGTAAGGAATAAGGCCAGACTAGTAGCAAAAGGCTATTCTCAAGCAGAAGGAATAGATTTTGGTTAGACATATGCCCCTGTTGCAAGATTGGAAGCTATCAGATTATTCCTGGCATATGCATCTTATAAAAACTTCAAAGTATATCAAATGGATGTCAAGAGTGCATTCTTGAATGGCCTTCTGGAAGAGGAGGTCTATGTTCAGCAACCTCCTGGATTTGAAGTGAAGGACCAAGAAGATAAAGTGTATAAACTCAACAAAGCACTTTATGGTTTGAAACAAGCACCAAGAGCATGGTATGAGACTCTATCTCAATTCTTGGTGGACAATGGTTTTACAAAAGGCACCATTGACAAGACTCTTTTCAGAATCAATGAAGGAAACAACACCCTGCTGGTACAGATTTATGTTGATTACATAATCTTTGGTTCTGAAAATGAATTGCTATGTGAGAAGTTTGCAAATCTAATGAAAAGCAAATTCCAAATGAGTATGATGGGAGAGATGAACTACTTTTTAGGATTGCAAGTCAAACAGATGAAAGATAGAATCTTCATTCATCAAACCAAGTATACCAAGGAGCTGCTGAAGAAATTTGGTATGGAAAACAGCACCAAGGTATCAACTCCTATGAGTACAAATATTAGATTGGATGAAGACAAAGAAGGCAAGGATGTTGATCAAACCTTATACAGAAGGATGATAGGAAGTCTGCTGTACCTTACTGCCAGTAGACCTGATATATCCTTTGCTATAGGTGTTGACGGACCTTTTCTAGGCTATACAGATCCTAACCGGCAAAGTACCGGGTCAAATCGTAGTGCTAGTATGATGAGTCAGTGTCGAATCCTCGTGGAACTTGGTAATTTCTTTTACGTGTGGTTAAACACCAAAGAGTCATTATATTAACTCGATCTAAATCGCAATTTTATCACAGATCACTACTATTCTAGTTAACATAAAATAAATACGTAATTTAAAAGTTATTCTAATATAATATATATAGATATATAAATATATATAGATGTACATAAATTGCAAAATATATATATAGATATAAATATATAGGTACCAATATATTAGACAAATAATTTTAGAAAGCGCCAAAACTTATATAATTGGTTTATACGATCTTTTCGATTAATTGAAATGTGTTCGATCTCTCCTTTTATTTTAGGTCCAATTGAGTAAGTGAAACGGTGCACTCCTGAGGTGAACAATTCCTTCTCACACGAGTGTATGAAATTGTCATATGTCCATTGTCATCACTCCAAGGTCCACAACTGTTACGGTAAACGAATTAATCTGAACAGTCCCGGTACAAATCTACCTTTAGATAAAAGGAGTCATTCCGTTCGTCAAGCGGTCAATTTTATTTAAAAGGCTCCGGTTGTCAAAGCCGGACGATTCAACTTTCGGTTTAAGTTTCAATTAAACTGATGATTTAACATTATTACGATCTCGAGTACAAATTATAATAAAATTCATTTCTCCCAAAACAAATTTACCCCGGTAGAAATCGGATTCCGTTATCACGTTGTTCACACGGCCAATTTTACCCTCCGGTTTTCTATCTTTTATTTCATATCCTGACTACGAGGCGTCAATTCATAATTAGATTATGAATTCCTCAGATCAATTAAATATGTCAATACGAATATGATCAAAATAGAAAAAGATTCAATTAACTCCATTTTAGTCATTTTAACTTAACAACATTTCTTTAACGAAAAGATCGAAATAAAACCGATTACATAGTTTTGGCCAGTATTAAATTTAGCCTAAAAACATTATAACAACGAAAAATACAAAAACAAACATAAATACTTAAGAAAAGTTACCCGAATACGGCGAGTGATTCGAAATCGTATCTTCCGGACATTACAACTTCTTTAGCAAAACCGACTTCCGAGATTTTCTCGAGCATTACAACGATACTAAAACTACATTATTACGGCGTAAGGCCTTATTTACAACTACTACTAAAAAATAAAAAAAGAAAAGAGAGGAGAGGAGAATATATATATGAGAGTGTTATATATATTTTTGGTACACCGAGCTGTTCTCTGATGAGCTTCTATATATAGGCAAATTGGTAAAGGCCGGACCGGTCCGGTAGAAAGCCGGCTCGGTCCGGACTAATGATTACTCCCACCTTCTTGATTAACTCAAAGTAATGCGTTGATATAATTATATTTATATATAATTATATATAACTTGTAAAATTCATATCTCGAGTTCGGATCTCCAAAAATCACAAACGAAATGCCAAAATTAAGGTCTCGAGAAACTCTACAACTTTCATGAAGGACTCTTCTCCAGATAACGCTTTTTGATGACCTCGTGTTCCTCCGAAGCTTTTACGGGATTTTTCTTAATCCAAGTCGATTAGCCACTTGATCAACTGTTTAAGTTCTAGACCTCCAATCTTCATAATTTAAATTGCATTGGAACACTCTCGGAAAAATCTACAACTTTCGTGAAGAACACTTTTTCTGAAAATATCATTTTGATGAGCCATTCGTTTGTCGAAGATATTTCTCTATTATTACTTATCCAGATTGGTTGGCCACTTATCCACTTAAGCTATTCAATTGACCATTTAAACTTGTGGCACTCTCTAAATCATTCCGAGATATGATTAAACTTCAATATGTCGATTCTCGGGTCTTGGTTTATAAATCTGCAATAAAATACCACAAATACCCACGTAAATCGACATTTACACTCCGATTTACTAAAATCGGTACAAAATTACAACTTTTATTATTATTATTACTAAATACTCTAAATTATAAAGACTAACACTTTATACCATAATTTCATATATTTTATATAGAATTCGTTGATAAAACATAATAATATAACGTATTTTTAATCATATAAAAATA
This sequence comes from Gentiana macrophylla, assembly GCA_026214975.1. Taxonomy (NCBI): domain Eukaryota; kingdom Viridiplantae; phylum Streptophyta; class Magnoliopsida; order Gentianales; family Gentianaceae; genus Gentiana; species Gentiana macrophylla. The sequence continues at coordinate 25,659 of JAOBSW010000573.1, read as the reverse complement.
ATACATCAAATTACTCCCACTTAGCTTTTGATCGTCCTCGAGCAAAAATAAGCGGTAATAAAAGATAGTATAATTTTTCAGATTATAATATACTTTGTCAATATTATAAATATATTATCTATCTTAATTTAAAATCTTAAGAAGACAGAAAGAGTATATAACTGAAATAACTTAAACATTAAATATTATTTAGATAAAATTATATATGTAATACTTAAGAAGTATAAATAAAATATCGTAATTATTTTTAATCACAACTATTATGAAATTCGGAATCGGAAATTTGATAAAGTAGTTGACAAAAATGGCTTATAGAGTTTAGGTTCAAGATGTTGGTTAATCGGAAAAAAATCAAAAGAAGAAGAGGCAAGTAAATGCGTATCACTACATCTTCATATTTTTGAAAAAAACATATTCTTAGCATCTTTTTTCAGATTTTCTCTCTTTTTTTTTTTTTTTTTTTTTAAAGATTAAGAACTAAAAGCGTGAGTGTGTGTAGAAAATCAAACTTACAGGCATTGCTTCATCAAGATTGATCGAGTACTACTCTTTTTCGATCGAAAATTACAAGTCCGGTTTCCTTAAACTTGTAATAATTCCTGAGATCTTATGATTCAACTTTTCCTCTTTCATTTTATCTTGTGCCTTCATTCCCAGCAATAGGACATTTCGTGATAATACCCTAGCTGGACTACTATCATCAGGCAATCGGGAGCTTAATTACCTCATAGTGATATAGGACATTTCGTGATAATACCCTACTCACTCCAATCATTGGTAGCTACAACCGATTTGTTCTTTTTATTTTTAAGTTGTTAATCACAGATAAGGAAGATAACGATATTTGATTAATTCTGTGTAAATATGGTGCTTCGTTCTTAATTTTTTATAGAATATTAATATATCCGAACTTATTACCAAAATCGGCTATGTTGCAAGTGTCATGAGGTAAGATCGAATATACTACTACTTATCTAATTTTTCCAATCTCAGCATATACCAAAATTTAGCTTTTATGTCACCATCTCTTTTTATAAGTACGTACAAACTTGCGGTATTTCAAGGAAATGTAGACCAAAATAGCTAAAGCTCGGTTATTTAATCACAATTGACAATTTCGAGTGAGGTCTTGATCACTCTAATCAAGGCTGAGGTAGGTTATTTGGCTATAGTTATATTTTTGTGGTGCCAAAAATCAATAAACTTAATCCAATTCCAAATTCATAATTCGTATTGAAAATGATTCTAAAAAATTTTACTTATAAATATCAACATACTTATATAATTTTATAAAAACAATATCTAATATTAAATACTCAATTATATAAACTTAAAATCTTATTAAAATCTAAATTAGACATATAATATAATTATTATTTTTGACTATTTTTCAAAAAATTTTAATGAATTTTCTAACCTAACTCTACTCCCCACTTACGAAGTGGCATCGTCCCGATGTTCAATAAGTAGTAAAGAAGTAGGTTCGAAAATAAAATTAAAATTATCTATTAACGTTATTTTTCTGATTTTATTTTAGCGTATTAAAACAAACTTAAAAAACTAAGACATATATATTAAACAAGATACATTATTACAAACTAAAAACATAAACTTACTTAAAAACAATAAAACTTAAAATTTAACTAACGAACACTCATTAAAACAACTACCAACAACTCTCTAGATTGTGGATGAACATCCCGGTGTATCAACCGGTAACATTCCCACTCGATTATCTCTAGACGGAAAAATCTCATCCGTCTCCAACTCTTCCACTCCATTCACAAGAATACACAAACGTGATATCAACCAAGAATTAGGCATAGGTTTCCCCCTACTACCTCTGGCTATTGCAAAGTCCGACACATTTCTCTGAATCAATATACCCTACCAACAAATTCACCAAATGCCAATGCATAGAAGCGTAAGCATTTCTTCTTCGTAAAGGCTAGCAAAATCCCGTGTGGATAAACTCTAGAATTTATAAAATGCTTCCACGCCTTTAGATGTGGAAGTAAAGCTCGTGTTGACATGTCGTGATTTGTATCAAAAGGCGAGAATGGACATTGGAAAGACTCGTGTACTTTATTCAAATGATTGTATGCATTGCCTAGTCCCCATTTTATTTCAAAATGCATAAATGGCGGTGGTATTTCAAAGAGTTGATTTATAATAGATGAAGAGAAGGAACAGCCACTCCTCTTACCATAACTATTTGTGTAGACTCTATCGCGAACGTTGAAAGTAGGGCCGAGTAAAATTCCCTTTACAACCGTAATATTAACTCGCCTCGTGGTGTACTTACAAATTTTTTCCAACCGAAACTCCTAATGAGAGTTTTACCCCACCGATCAATTTTATCAAAATTCAAACCTTTCTCCAATAGGATTGGAGAATTAGCAAAACGAGGGTGTAAATTTATACTCTCATTAGAAGCTTGCGATTCGGATAATCCGGTGTATTAGGCTCGTAAGAATTTACAGACGGTGAGAGTGGTTCGACATTTTTTAAAACTTGCGAAAAAATAAAGTAGAGTAAAGTCAAGGTAGAAAGACAAAGAATGAGCAATTGTTTACTCTCCCTTGAGCTTCTTTAAATAGATAGTAAAAATATACGTGACGTGGTTGCATTAGACAGACTCAAAAATGACTCAAATTTCTTTTCCTTCACGGCCCGGTCCGTAAACGCCGCTCGGTCCGGGTGAAAAAAATCAATTAATCTATGCATCTGAGAGGTAAAAGTCAAATTGTATTTTGGTTTTACTTCACAGATGGAACAAGGCTTTCACATGCCTTACGTAAATTATGAATTAATTCATCCAACCGATACGGACGGATAAAACGACACATTATTTTTTTTTTTTTTTGAAAACGACTCATTAATGATACAAAATTATTTTTGTGATTTTTATAGTTTATAAAAACTAAACCGATTTAAAATACAAACCAAATTGTTATAAACGACTGATAAAATCAAACTAAACGAAAATTGAAAACAAACTAATAGTTAAATGACAAAAGTCGAATGCAATGAAATGTGTAATAAACATGTTTAATCAATCATTAAAATTCAATCTTCATCATAATCTTCCTCCGGATCAACTTGAAAACTCGAACTCGGAAACGACTGAGAAGCTGATGGATGAGCTGAAGTCGTGGTCCTGACTGAACTATCAAGACCCATCGAACTCATGCCAGACGTGACATGTGCAAACTCGGGAATCCTCCCCAACTCGGACATCCCGGTCTCTCGAACACTGTCGAAAATACACACTGTCCCACTAGATTGGCTTCCAAAAGGATATGACGATGGATGAAAGCTCGATTGTGGTGGAATAGGTGTTTCCCAATCGTGGTAAGGTATACGGATCGATCGACACGGTGGATAGGCGGATCATCAAAGTAGGATTACGAAGCAACCGCTGCGTTCTTTCTTAAACCTCTACGAATATCATCACACCACTTTAGTACTCTCGGCCGAATAAAGCCACATTGGCTTGACCACGCGCAACATCTCATCACTAAAGATTGAAACATGTCATAAGTGATAGTGTTGGAGAAAGGAGTTTGTTGAGGTGACTAGAAAAAGATGGAAAAGAAGAAGATGTAAAACCGGGTGAGCTGGCCGAGTTGGACGCCTTCTAAGCAAAGAGCTAATACTACCATCCGGAAGACTAGTCAAACTAGGTCCAATCGATTCCCATCACCCCAGAGATAACTTGTCATTAGGCGGGAATGGTACTCCCAACCTACAACATAAATCGAGAGATAAAACAAGGGAAGTAAAGATGACTCCTGTGCAGCGATGACAATACTCTCAAAAATTCTTTTAATCATGACCTTTCCAACATCCACTCTAACATCATTTATCATAGCCCAAGCGATACATACATCTTCCTTTCCAAAAGCAGTATGTTTACTAGAAGGATAGAGATTATGGCTAATAAATCTTTTAATTGCCCTTAAACCTCTAAAACAGTTCCCGTAATTAAACCGATTTTCAACCCACACCGCGGTCGGGTCAAAAAGCAGTCTGGGCTCTCAGGCGATGCTGCTCAAAACTAGCAGGATCATCTAAATTATAAACTACCTGTAATCCTCCTCATCGGAAAAACCTCAACTCCTAAAATTGCATTAATGACGGCAGGGTTAAAAGGAATATTTACGCTCGTAAAGTGCAGCTTTCGATTGAGTAAGTCGTTCTTCCATCAAAGTAGATAAAACCGAATAAAACTCAAATACTATAGTCGTGTTAATCTCCCCTTCCCTTCAGGTGCTAAATCTAACCACCGACGCTTTCTAAAGATATTCTTGACTTCATCACCTAAGTCATCCAAGTCTAATCCTTTTCAACCGTAACATCACACTTACTATAAATTTTCTTATATGCTTTCTTAGCCTCGGGTGATGCGGTTGTTTCAAAACTTACTGACTTCCTCCTCAGTGATAAAATTACTGTGCCTCACGACAGAGTTGAAATTGGAATTTTGATTTTCTCTTTTAGAGACTCTAGTACTCGACTCACCCATTCTACGGTATTGGTAATGCCAATCAACAACAAAAACAACAACAAAAAACAGCAAAATAATAATAATGTCACAACACACTCAAAAATCAAAACAGTTGAAATTAATCTAAAAATTATGAAAATACTGAAATTGACAACTAAATAAACTAGATTATACCTTATAGTGTAGAAAACGTTGAAAAGTAGGCCGGAAAAGTGCTAAAGTCGCTTGAATGAATGGAGCTTGTTTTTGACCCTTTTGATTTTTTTTCAATTTTGTGTAGAAGAGAAGAGATGAAAAGAGGAAGAAATCAAGTAGTGGTAGTGTGAGAGGTGAATTTTTGTGGAAGAATTGAAAAAAAATTCGAGTGGTGGGGTTTGGTGTGTGGGGTGCGGCTGTTGGAAGAATTAGGGAAGAAGAAGAAAAAGAGGTCCCCGTCTTTTTTATGATTTTCGAACCCGGACCGGTCCGGTATTAAGGCCGGATCGGTCCGTGAACAAATTTTTCTATTTTTTCGATTTTTTTATGATTTTTGAATAAAACTTATACAAATTCTAATAAAACTTAATTAAAGTCTTAAAAATAAGTTTATAAAATTTTCTTAAAATAAAATTTGAAGGAACTTTTATAATTCTATAACAATTTATAAAAATTTAATAAAATCTTTATAACACTTTAATAAAAAGCTTATAAAAATTTAATAAATTTATATCAACTTTTATAAAACGTTTAAATTAAAACTAAAAAAAAAACAACTTTTATAAATTTTTTATAAAACTCCTCAAATTTTCATAAAGATCCAATTATAAAATTCTCAGAAGTTATGCGAAAATTTTATAAAATAAAATAAAGGACTCGAAACTTAAGGGGTTCCTGATTCTTCGATTTCTAAATCTTCCAAAGTTCTGATATAACGCTCAATCAACCTAACTCCTAAAAACGAGGCATTTGAATTATCTCTCGGAATTCCATCGGGATTTTCGGATAACCACCTAATCGTTCCTTCCTAACAATATTCAAACACTCATCCCTGGATTTGGTTGTGTTTTTCCCACAAATCATCCAACATGTTCACTTTTTCCACAGATTCTGCATCTCATTAGAAACTTTGCCCTTCTTTTTATCGCACTTCTTGATGTTCCATTACATACTTCTCTTAATCTGATCTCTCTCAACAATTTCTTGTTTTGTTCAAAAACTAAAGCTTCTATAGAAAACGCGACATCTTTATCAAGGCCTAATTTCAAAAGTAAAATAAAAACTCCTATTCTATCTAAAAAAGACATCCAGTTCTTTTACGTCTATCCGGTAAAAGACGAAAAGAGTTTAAACATAATTAAAATTACAGAAAAGTAGAGTAAAGATAGATAGCACCTGGTATTTGGCTGATTCCAGTTTCTCTGCTTTTCAGTTTTTCATTTTTCCTCTGCTTTTTCAGTTTGTCGGGGGATCAATCAGTAGCATTATTTCTTCTTTCAGTGTGATTCCTTCTCCCTCCACAAATAACTTTACTCTGTGTCCATTGGCTATAAAAGTTGTATTTCCATCAGTTAGTCCAATGACTCAGCTTTGTAAACCCGTGTTACTTTAAATGGACCTGTCCATCTTGATTTAAGCTTACCTGGAAACAACTTTAAACGTGAATTGTACAAAAGCACTCGATCACCTACATGGAACTCACGCTTAAAGATTCTCTTATCATGGAAAGACTTCGTGCGTTCCTTGTAGATTCGAGCGTTTTCATAAGAATCGAGACGAAATTCTTCTAGTTCATCAATTGAAGCAATCTATGATCACCGCAGACCTTAGGATCGAAATTTAGAAATCTAATAGCCTAGAAGGCTCGGTGTTCTAACTCAACTTGGGAGATGACATGACTTACCAAAGACTAGCTTATAGGAGAACAACCAATTGGTGTTTTAAAAGTCGCTCAATACGCCCATAACGCATCATCTAATTTAATTGCCCGCTTTTACGATTCGAATCAACTGCTTTTTCCACGATTCTTTTGATCTCTCTATTTGACACCTCTACGACCACTTGGTTTATGGATGATGATAGGCGTTCTAGTTTATGTGTTACACCATATTTCTCAACTAACTTAGTAAATGGTCTATTACAAAAGTGTGAACCTCTATCGCTAATGATCGCCTCGAATGCCATATCTAGTGAATATGTTCTTTTAAGGAATCGTATGACAACCTTGGTATCATTAGTGGGAAGAGCTTCACTTTCTACCCATTTTGAAACATAATCTACCATTACAAGAATAAATCTTTTTCCAAACGATATAGGAAAAGGTCCCATGAAATCTATACCCCAAACATCAAATAACTCACATTCTAAAATAGGTTGCATAGGCATTTCATGTTTTTAGATACATTTCCCCATTTTTGACAAGATTCACAAGATTTAACATATTTATAAGCATCTTTATATAGTGTAGGCCAATAAAAACCACATTGTAAAACTTTAAAAGCGCTTTCCATCCTCCATGATGTCCTCCCGCCTCACGATCATGACAAAACGATAAAATACTTAAAATTTCATTATCAGGCACACATTTTCGATTATCCCATCCGAACATTTACGGAAAAGGTCCGGTTCCTCCCAAGAATAAAATTTTAAGTCGTAAAAAGAATTTCTTTTACATTGCCAAGTCCAATGAGACGGAATATAATCACAGGTTAAGTAATTAATGATATCTCCAAACCCAAGGTGAGATTTCCTTAGAGGGAATTCTATTTTTTAATAATTGCATGGTTGAAGGAGTATCTATTCTAAATAGTTGTTCATCAGGAAATGAATCTTTAATTTCATTCCCTATCTCTTCCTCAGTCTCCATTCTACTTAGATGATCTGCTACTACATTTTCACTTCCTTTTTTATCTTTAATTTCAATATCAAATTCTTGAAGTAGGAGAATCCATCTAAGAAGACGTGGTTTCGCATCCTTCTTACTCAGTAAATACTTCAGAGCTGAATGGTCTGTGTAGACTATTACCTTAGAACCAACAATATACGATCTAAACTTATCTAAGGCAAAAATCACAGCCAACAGTTCCTTTTCTGTAGTTGCATAATTAAGCTGAGCTGCGTTTAATGTGTGGGATGCATAGTAAATAGCTTTGAGAATTCTATTATACCTTTGACCTAAAACAGCTCCTACAGCTAAATCACTAGCATCACACATAATTTCAAAAGGTAAATTCCATCTGGTGCTACCAATCTTGAGTGCGATAATCAACTTCGCTTCAGGTCTTAAATGCTTCCATACATTTACTATCAAAGTTAAAAGGTACTTCTTTTTCAAGCAAATGACTTAGAGGTTTTGCTATCTTTGAAAAATCTGCAATAAATCTCCTATAAAATCCTGCATGTCCAAGAAATCCTCTTAGAGTCCTTAGATTAACTGGTGGCGGTAATTTTTCAATCACCTCGACTTTAGCTTTATCAACTTCAATTCCTATTTCAGAGATTCTATGACCTAAAACAATTCCTTCCGATACCATTAAATGACATTTTTCCCGCTTTAGAACTAAATTGGTATCCTCACAACGTTGTAAAACTCTTTCTAAGTGCGACAAACATTTACCAAAAGAATCTCCATAAACACTAAAGTCGTCCATAAAAATTTCTAAGAATTTCTCAACCATATCAGAAAATATAGACATCATACATCTTTGAAACGTAGCAGGAGCATTACATAAACCAAACGGCATTCTTTTATACGCAAAAGTTCCATAAGGACATGTGAAAGTAGTCTTTTCCCTATCTCCTGCTGCAATGAAGATCTCAGAAATAACCTTGAATAACCATCTAAGAAACAAGAATACTTATGACCACTTAAACGTTCCAACATTTGAACTATGAATGGAAGTGGATGATGATCTTTCTTAGTATGATCATTTAGTTTTCTAAAATCAATGCACATTCGATATCCCGTAATTTCCTTGTTGGAATCCATTCATTCTTATCATTCTCTTTCACTTGTGTGAAACCTCCTTTCTTTGGTACAACTTGAGTTGGACTCACCCATTCACTATCTCGATATAGGAAAGATTATTCCCATTTCTAATAGCTTAATGACCTCTTTCTTAACGATTAATCAAATTCGGGTTGAGGCGGCGTTGCGGTTGAATACAAGGTTTAGCATCTTCTTTCGTAATTATCTTATGAACACAAATCTCGTGGCTAATACCTCGAATATCGGCAATTGTCCATCCAAAAGCTTTCTTATGCTTTCTTAACATTCTTATTAATTGATCTTCTTGTCGCTCGATTAAAGTAGATGAAATAATAATCGGTAATAGATTATCGCTTTCTAGAAAAGCATATTTCGATTTAAAGGTAACGGTTTCAATTCCAGATTCTTTGGCGGATCTTCTATTGATGATTTAAGAACCGGTCCTTCTAGTTCTAACTCCAAATACTTATGCCATGGTGGCTTAAAAGTAAAGCTTCCTTTATCTAGAGAAAGGATTATCTCTTTCATTTCAATGTCTTCCTCATCTTCTTTATAGATAGACAGAGTTAAGCATTCTTCTAACTCGCCTTCAAAAGTTGGTAACTAATTATCATAGACGAATGAATATCTTCTATAAAAGAACATGATTCTCGTGATGTATATGGATGGTTCATAGCTTTAAAAATATTGAAAGCAACTTCATCTTCATTGACTCTCAAAATTAACTCTCCTTTATGAACATCGATTAAAGTTCTTCCTCGTAGCTAGAAATGGACGACCTAGAATAAGAGAGGCGCCGAATATCCTTCTTTCATTTCCATAACTACAAAATCTACCGGAAAATAGAATTTGTCTACTTTAACCAATACATCCTTAATCATTCCTTTAGGTACTTAATCGATCTATCTCGCCATTTGCAGAGTCATTTCGATCTTAGTAAGCTTTCCTATGCCTAGCTTTTTATAATCCTCATAAGACATGAGATTTATACTAGCTCCAAGATCACATAAGACTTTCTTAAAAAGAAATCCTCCAATTTCACATGGAATCGTAAAACTTCCAGATCTTTCAGCTTTAGGTGGTAACTTATCTTTGCAGAGTGCAACATTCTTCATTTAGGCATATATTCTCATATTCCTCTAATTTTTTCTTATTTGATAGTATCTCTTTCGAAAACTTTCCATAGGCGGTATATTAATCGAGCTTCAATAATGGGATATTAACATGAAGATGACGAAAAGTATCAAGGAAACGAGCATACTTCTTATCGCTTTTGCCTTTTTGATTTGATCTTTAGGAGGGTAGGTAAAGATTCTAAATCTATAACCTTTGGCTCCTTAGTCAATTTCTCTTTCTTTTTCCTTAAACCTTTGAGTATTACTTAGTCGCCATGTTTCGAGTTCTTGAATTTTTCCTTTAAATTGTTCCCTGAATCAATCTCTACTTGATTTTTTCGGTTCTTCCTGTTTCTCATTTATTCTAACATGTTCCTTGAATAAATTCCTTAAATCTTTATCCATAGGGTCTTTCAAAATCCTAGGGATTTTTACCCAATTTTCACCTTCATTTTCGTTTCCAAACTTCTATTCCTTTTCAAGAAATTATCTATAATTTCTTCTTCCTCGTCGATGAATTCATCTTTATCTTTAGTTTCATCATTCTTTCCATCTAAATCATTTTCTACTTCATTATTCCCAAAGTTTTCTACTCCATTGCTTCCACTAAGCTTCCTACTTCTCGTAACCACAACATTTACCTCTCTTGGGTTTCATCGGTGTTGCTTGGTAATCCTCCCTGGGTCTCTTGTTGTTACGTTCACCTTCCCTACTCAAATGATCTTCCATATTCCTCAATGAGGCTTCTATTGTTCTCATTACGGTATCATGTCCACTCATAGATGTTTTTATTGTACTCATTTCTTTAGTGATCGTACCAATAGAAGTCATCATTGTTTCCATATTCTTAGCTTGAGTAGATACTACACCCATCATATTTTCCATTAGTTTTTCCCATTTTTCAACTCCTTCCGCAGTTGAGTTGAACTCGAAAGTTACTTGGTATACTTTGAGTGGTATCTTGAGGATAGGATCTTGGCAATGATTGTAAATTCTGATTAGATGTATTTTCTTGATAAACTTGGTTATTATTCCTATATGGGATTGGATATGGCGGTTGTCCTGGCTTACTAGGGTTTTCGGACCATCGATAAGTAGGATGATCTCTTCTAATAGCATTAAACGAGTTTGAGTATGCATTGTTCAAATTCTATCTGTCTTTGAAGAAAACTCACCTCCTCTCTTGAATATCCTGTTGGTTCTTCACTCCTAACGCCATATTATCATGACTTGAGTATTCATTTGGTGTACTATTTTCTGAATTTTGGTTCTTATTCTCGTTGTAAACCATCAAATTTCCTACTCAAATTCTCCAAGTGTGCTAGAACTTCCGTATTAGACGTACATTCTCCTGCAAAAAGCTACTTTTCCGGTGCTAGAACCGGTTTCCCACATTCTCATTATTTTTGGAAATCTTTTCTATAGCATCGTAAACTCTGCTTGAGCTTCACTCATCATTAACGAACCACCACATGCATGATCTACATCCGCACGTGAGTCTTTTCTCAATTTACGACGTAAGAGTTGAATTTGCATATCTAAGGAATAACCATGATCGGGACACGCTCTTAACAATTTTTAAACCTTTCCCACGCATTCCCAAGAGTTTCCTCGGATCCTTGTCTAAAGTTAGCAACCTCGACTTTTAATTCCAAATTTCGTCCAGAGTGAAATATTGTTTGAAAATTCGATTTGAATCTCCTCCCAACTAGTAAGTGAATGATGTGGAAGAGACATAAACCAATCTCGGGCTCGTCCTTTTAAAGAAAAAAAGGAAACATAGTCATTCTCGTTAATTCCTTATGAGCACCTTGACTTTTGGTGTATTGCACAGCTTCTTCAAAAGATAGAGATGATGATGTGGATCTTCATCATCCTCTCCTAGAATTGGGCTCTTCGTCAATTAAACCAAAAGATGAGACTTAATTTGAAATTATTCGCTCCTTCATTAGGTAAAAGTATGGGATTATTAGTCCGGTTTCTTCTTTGTTTGATCACATATAGGTCTCGTGTTTGGTGGATTATTACGATTATTCTCGTTCCGATTTTGATTATTTCTATTATTACTATTATTAGGGTTAACGGGTTTTGTCCATGCCTCAGAGCAGCATGTTCCACTTTTTGTTCGTGTGTTTCATCACCGATTTCACCATTCTCGTATTTCTGTTTGAAGATGATTCTTGGTCGATTTCCACGACTAGTATGACCGCGTTTACTCTCTACTTTAACCGCCTTTCGTAAGTGTTTATGTCAGGCTTATAAGGAACGAGAGGGCCTTACCACTACGGTCATCAACTAACGAAAATAGAAAATAACACGAAATTGATAGTAGTAAAATTGGTAATTTTCCTAAAAGGTAACAACCAACGAAAAATAAAATAGAAATGAGATAAGAAAAGTGTTGACTTATTCTAGAATTTTAAGCTAATACAAGTAGTAACCATAGACACATAAAAGAAATTAGCGACGTTCCCGCAACGGCGCCAAAATTGTGTTGACGGACCTTTTCTAGGCTATCCAGATCCTAACCGCAGCAATGTACCGGGTCAAATCGTAGTGCTAGTATGATGAGTCGTGTCGAATCCTCGTGGAACTTGGTAATTTCTTTTACGTGTGGTTAAACACCAAAGAGTCATATTAACTCGATCTAAATCGCAATTTTATCACACAGATCACTACTATTCTAGTTAACATAAAATAAATACGTAATTTAAAAGTTATTCTAATATAATATATATAGATATATAAATATATATAGATGTACATAAATTGCAAAATATATATATAGATATAAATATATAGGTACCAATATATTAGACAAATAATTTTAGAAAATGGCCAAAACTTATATAATTGGTTTATACGATCTTTTCGATTAATTGAAATGTGTTCGATCTCTCCTTTTATTTTAGGTCCAATTGAGTAAGTGAAACGGTGCACTCTGAGGTGAACAATTCCTTCTCACACGAGTGTATGAAATTGTCATATGTCCATTGTCATCGACCCAAGGTCCACAATCATTACGGTAAACGAATTAATCTGAACAGTCCCGAGTACAAATCTACCTTTAGATAAAAGGAGTCATTCCGTTCACAAAGCGGTCAATTTTATTTTAAAGGCTCCGGTTGTCAAAGCCGGACGATTCAACTTTCCGGTTTAAGTTTCAATTAAACGATGATTTAACATTATTACGATCTCGAGTACAAATTATAATAAAATTCATTTCTCCCAAAACAAATTTACCCCTCGGTAGAAATCGGATTCCGTTATCACGCTTGTTCACACGGCCAATTTTACCCTCCGGTTTTTCTATCTTTTATTTCATATCCTCGACTACGAGGCGCCAATTCATAATTAGATTATGAATTCCTCGGATCAATTAAATATGTCAATACGAATATGATCAAAATAGAAAAAGATTCAATTAACTCCATTTTAGTCATTTTAACTTAACAACATTTCTTTAACGAAAAAGATCGAAATAAAACCGATTACATAGTTTTGGCCAAGATTAAATTTAGCCTAAAAACATTATAACAACGAAAAATACAAAACAAACATAAATACTTAAGAAAAGTTACCCGAATACGGCAATGATTCGAAATCGTATCTTCCGGACATTACAACTTCTTTAGCAAAACCGACTTCCGAGATTTTCTGAGCATTACAACGATACTAAAACTACATTATTACGGCGTAAGGCCTTATTTACAACTACTACTAAAAAATAAAAAAAGAAAAGAGAGGAGAGGAGAATATATATATGAGAGTGTTATATATATTTTTGGTACACCGAAATGTTTCTCTCGATGAGCTTCTATATATAGGCAAATTGGTAAAGGCCGGACCGGTCCGGTAGAAAGCCGGCTCGGTCCGACTAATGATTACTCCCACCTTCTTGATTAACTCAAGCATAATGCGTTGATATAATTATATTTATATATAATTATATATAACTTGTAAAATTCATATCTCGAGTTCGGATCTCCAAAATCACAAACGAAATGCCAAAATTAAGGTCTCGAGAAACTCTACAACTTTCATTAAGGACTCTTCTCCGATAACGCTTTTTGATGACCTCGTGTTCCTCCGAAGCTTTTACGGGATTTTCTTAATCCAAGTCGATTAGCCACTTGATCACTTGTTTAAGTTCTAGACCTCCAATCTTCATAATTTAAATTGCATTGGAACACTCTCGGAAAAATCTACAACTTTCGTGAAGAACACTTTTTCTGAAAATATCATTTTGATGAGCCATTCGTTTGTCGAAGATATTTCTCTATTATTACTTATCCAGTTGGTTGGCCACTTATCCACTTAAGCTATTCAATTGACCATTTAAACTTGTGGCACTCTCTAAATCATTCCGGAGATATGATTAAACTTCAATATGTCGATTCTCGGGTCTTGGTTTATAAATCGCAATAAAATACCACAAATACCCACGTAAATCGACACACACACTCGATTTACTAAAATCGGTACAAAATTACAACTTATTATTATTATTATTACTAAATACTCTAAATTATAAAGACTAACACTTTATACCATAATTTCATATATTTTATATAGAATTCGTTGATAAAACATAATAATATAACGTATTTTTAATCATATAAAAATAATACATCAGGTGTTTGTGCAAGATTTCAATAAAAACCTAAAGAAAGTCATTTAGGTGCAATCAAAAGAGTTCTCAAATATCTAAAAGAAACTTTGGGAGTAGGGATATGGTATTCAAAAGATGGAAGCTTCAAAGTTATATCCTACTCAGATTCTAATTATGCTGGATGCAAGATTGATAGAAAAAGCACCACAGGAACCTGTCAGTTAATGGGAAATAGAATGGTTTCCTGGTTTAGCAAGAAACAGAACTCTATATCAACTTCTACTTGCCGAAAGTTTGAATACATTCTTCTTTGGAGTTGTTGTGCACAAATCTGTGGTTAAGACAACAGATTAAGGGATTATGGAATTGAAGAAAGAGAAATTCCAATTATGTGTGACAACACAAGTGCAATTGCAATCACAGAAAATCCTGTTTGCACTTAAGAACCAAGCATATTGATGTGAGACATCACTTTATAAGAGATCATGTTGAAAAGAAAGATGTGGTGGTTCTCTATATCCCTACTGAAGATCAACTTGCTGGTATTTTCACTAAACCATTGGATAGTGAAAGATTTGCTAAACATAGGACTGAACTTGGAATTATAAAAGTTGACTGAGATAGTTTTAATCAGCAGTGTACTGGAATTCACCAAGGGGATTAGTCTTTGCTATGTTGGGTGAGCTCACTTAGAAGATTAGTCATTGGTATCAACAATTCCATGTACTTATGATTGGACAATTGAGCAAATGAAGTTGCCAAGGGGATTGGTCTTTGTCATGTTGGGTGAGCTCACTTGACAGACCAGTCATTGGTATTAAATTTCATTTTGTATTATCAATTGGACAATACAAAAGGAATCAAACATCAGTAGAGTGATTCTATCGGCCAGAAAGCTCTTGAGACCTCTTTATCGCCATTTCTTTCGGGGCAAGTCTACTAATGACAAAGTCACAAGGAAACGTTACATACCAAACTTACTAAAGTCAAAAAGCAAATGGCGGGATATTTATTCTATCCTTATAACCGTAGTTACACGATCTAACGGTTACAAAACGTTATGGAAAAGTAATGGGCCACGTGTCAAGACAGCATTCACTCAGATTTAATCGTGGTTAATACCACTGTACGTGCTCTGACAGTTTCAACTACATCTGTCTATATATACAGACCTATACACAGAAGCTACTTTCAAAAACTCAGATCGATTTTCTCTGCGTATACACTGTGTGAACATAGATTTGAGAACTATTTTCTTCATCTTTTTCTTACAACAATGGCAAAGAAGGATGAGGTTCATATTGGAACCAGTCAAAGTGTAAGGGGATATGTTTGTAAGGTGTAGTGCCTGAAAGACAATTATATAATTGTTTTAGGACGGAATTAATAATTCATCTTATTATATGCATGTATGCTTATAATTAAGACACTACTGAAAACCCTAAGTACCTCGTTTATGTAATCACATAACTCAGTGTATGGCTATACACAAGAGGATTGAGTTAGTGAGATGTACTTAAAATTAACTTAGTCCATAGCGTTTATTAATATGAGTATGGGTCTCATGATTAATTTGCTAATAATGCGCCCAGAACACTTTAGGTGTGACAGTCTTATCCGGACTGTTGGTAATAGGGTACCTAGTGGGGCATTTATATATGATGATAATCATATAGGGCTGGACCGATTTGATTTGAGTTCTCGATATAATTCCGTAATCGAGAAGTCTTATCAAATCACAAGATGATCATATATGGATTAATCTTAATCCTGAGGTGATCACAGACGACTGCTTAGACTAGGGTAGAGTTTGATGTGTTAGTAAGGATCACTTCGAAGTATGTGGTCCAACACTTCTCGTTGGCTCTATTCTGGAATGAGTGAGTAGTCTCTGCTATCACAGATATGGAATCCATTCCTTCCTCGGGAAGTAGATGCAGACGCCTCCTTTATTTGTTGACCCTAGAAACTGATCGATCGGCCGAGTTCATATTATATTGAATATGAACTAATTGATCACTAAGGGGTTAATGGTAAATAAGGATAATATGTTTCGAGATGGGTTTACGTAAATATCCCGAATCGAAGTGAGCGATCTATGGAGGATTTATCCGTATGTAATGATTATATCGATGGGCGTTTTACGACTCATAAATTGAGTGTAAGTTATATATATTCGATAGAGTTCGATTTGGGTTTATGGTGGTGTAATCCCGGAATTAATAGGTTGGATATAATTATTCATGCGATGAATAATTTTATTCGATTTATTGTAAATCACGAATATGGGTCCATGGTCCCCGACGTGGCTCCCAAAATAGCATAATTGGATTTCTCGTCGTTTCACCTCAATTATAATTAAATAGTGGATTGGGCTATTTAATTTGATATGTGGATTAATTGTTTAGTTGGACTAGATAATTAAATACACGGAAAAGGCATTTTTCGTGGACTCGGCCCAAATTAGTGTGTTGACTTTTTTGACCTAATTGGTCAAGTATAGAAATGTGTGTGGAACTTATTTGATTAAGGTTGGTGGCCACATTTTTTGTTATATTATTTAATTATTAGGAAATTAGTTTTCTTGGATAATTATTTAATATGTGATTTATCTTTTATTTGTTAAATGATAATTCATGGAATATTAGATAATAATATGATTTATCCTAAGTTGTGGATAATTGTTTTATTTATCTTTTATTTGGAAAAGGATTATTATAATTGATTTTGTATTAATTATTTAATCCTTGGGGCTTAAGTTTTACTCTCCTATATAAAGAGAGTTCTCCCAAGCCTTTTACACACATTAATCACGCCATATTGGAAGAAAATAGCTTAGAATTTTCGGCTATCTTTCTTCGGGTTTCGAGTTGGAATAATCTTCGGGATTATTTCGGTAGCATACCGAGGAGGTCCGGCGGCGGGAAACACCATCCACTTGGTGTTGCTGGGAGACACACGTTGGAAGGCTGTGGCTTCTCAAAATACGTGTTCTTGGAGATCTATCGTTCTTGGAGTTAAGCACCATAAAAAGGTAGGCTCCAAAACCCTCTTGTATGTTTAGATCTTTAATTTATGTTCTTTGTTTTCGTTTAGATCAAGATCTGATGCATTCCGCTGCGTAATCGGGTCAATCCAAGATTGATCCGAGGATATTACATTTAACAAGTGGTATCGGAGCCTTTGATCTAACAATCAAAGAATATGAGTTTTAGATCTAGGAGTGGAAAAGCATGTTTTAGGTGTTTTTATTTCGTTTTTTTTGTAAATTCGAAATTTATCATGTTGTATGCTTGTGAATGTTGTGGTTGAAGAGATGGATTGGGTTGGTATTGTTTACCCGTAGATCTATTTTGTAGCTCCTTTGTTTAGTAAAAATTGAGCATAGGAATTGTATTTTTTTATGTCAATTTCGAAATTCCATGTAAAAGTAGCATCTTTTATTGTAATTTTGTTATTCCGGGCTCGAAAAGATGAAGATCTTGAAGAAAAGTTGAAGATCGAGGCGAAACCCAAGGTATGAACGAGGAGAAACGGCTAAAAACCTTGTTTTTTAAAGCTGTCCAGCACCTTTAGCAGCACTAAAAACGTCACAACAGCTTCTGTTTTTCATTAAACAGGCTGCAGCAGCACCTGTAGCGGCGCTTTCTGCCGCGGCAAAAAGATTTTTTTAACAAAACCCTAGCTTGCGGCTAGGGTAAAACATGCGGCTAAGTTTTTTTTTCATGCGTCTGCTTTATTATTTTTTTATAACCTGTATTCCTTTTTTTTAACAGCCGACATATTAAAAAAAAAAAAAAAAAAAAAAAAAAAAAAAAAAAAAACTGGAATTTTTGTTTCATCAGCCGCATTAACAAGGGTTTTTTTTTTTTGATAATTATAATAAATTGGTTTTATTTAATTAAAAAGTCTTTCTCCTCTCGGGTGTTCGTGGTTCGTGATCCGGCGGTTCGAGTTCAAGATTTGAAGATCAAGACTCGAAGACATAGTATAAGTTTTACTTTTCCTTAGAAAATAGTTAGTCGGGGGTACCAACGGTCCATCTCGGTGTTTACTTTTCGGTATAATTTTGTGTTTGATCAAGATTACGTGCTTAAAACCGGAAAATTGCCATGACTTGCATCTTCATGATTCCACTCCAATGCATACATGTAGCTAGTTTATTTCGAATAAATTAGGCATGTATAACTCGAATAATTAGTATGAATGCTTATTAATTTAATATGTGGTAGTTAAATAATAAGTAGCTAATTATAAAACCGAGGACCCGGGTTTTTGTCAATCGTTTACGATTTTAGTGATGGATTCTCGGTGAATCCCACTTGGATAAATCGTTGAGCTTTTCGGTGATGGCTTCTCAGTGAACCCACCTTAAACAAAAACGAGATTACCCTTTGGGTGACAACTTAGAAATCGGAGAATCTTAATACATGGGTTCGAAATGGTCTAACCATGGTTGGCGAGTTCAACCGAAGCTTCGCTCAATCGACTCCCCCACGTGTGATGTGCGTTACTGAAAGAGCTCGATAGGACTTATCATAGCCGATAAGCCTTCGGGCTAAACGGGGCTTCTCCTGCCAGATTGGCCTAAACTGTCACATATGTTCCAACGAATACGACGGCGTAGGCTTGCCTACATAACCGACCCTATTCGGAGTACTTTGATTTATTGTTTCTTATTGTCAAGGCCAAAATCGTAATTAGTAAACCCACCATTTTTTCAAAATATTGAGTGGGAGCAGGGAAGGCGACAGCCAACCCCACGGCCTCTACTATAGATGCAAGCACGTGAGAGAATGGTGACACCTCGTGCCGCTTTGATTTCGGCCCCCTTCGGATGGTGTTCACCGCTATCAAAATTTGTTCGCGGTTTTATGCAAAGCAAAAGATAACAAGTAATAAAATAAAACCGATGTCAGCCCCAAGTGCGAAGGCTCGCAGCTAGTGGTGAAACCGGATCGTATCCGCAGGGACTTGTACGAAAAAGAGTCTTTGCCTTCGATTTCTTTTATAAAGTTGATGATTATGATCTCGGATTTTCAATTAACAAACTAAGGTAGCAAACGTGAAAAGAAAGACGATACGTGAAAATTTGTTTAAAGAAAGATTAAAATAACTAGAACACACCATTGATCCACCACCCCACCGAAAATAACAAGAAAGACACATATTCATTCGTAAGTTCTTGGATTATTATCTGCTAAAGAGGCATTTTCCCTTTCGGTTCATCGCTTTTAATTAGTTCACCACTCTCGGTACAACTAAAGCATTTACGGATCAAAGATATGGATATAAATCCTAATCTAATAACATTCACCCTCAACTTACGTATGTTGGAAGAATATTATCATTCTCCTTCACGGTAATCTCTACGAATTCATCAACTTCCGTATCTAAATTCGAATATCATGCAACACACATATTGTTCATACACATTGCACTTAAACAAAGTAAAACATGAAGGAAGAACAAGATAACTTACGAAAATGAATTAAAGCGAAATCCTTATTTATTCCGGTGATGGTGGCTTCACAACGATGGTTCTAGCTTAGAGACCTTAGCCAATCATCCTCGATTATGATTTCAATCGGGGCCGTAGCTCGGCATTACAACAAGATTACTATTCTAATTTATTCTCGGCATAACGCCACTGAGTATTTACATAAAAGACGGAAAAGTAAAAGCTTGGCCAAAAGTGACCAAGGAGGGCGCTTTATGGATGGAAATGAGGGAGTTCTTATAGGGAGAGTTGAGGGAGGTGTATAAGGGAGAGGTTGTAGTTGAGGGAGATATTTTTGGGAGAATATGCTAAGGAATATTCTCAAGTTTGTTATAAGCATGTGGAGGTGATAATGACTTTGCATGTGAAGGTGAGGAGTCACTAAAATAGCATGTGGAGTTTGTTATGACTCATCATCATCATCATTAAGAAGCACATGGAGTAACATGCATCAAACTTGGCCAAAATATCTCCTGGTTCGTCCGTAATTCCAAAGAGTTCGGTAAAAAAATCATAACTTGAGTTGTAGACCTCCGATTGACGTGATTCAAAATGCGTTGGAAAGCTCATTTTAGTATCTACAACTTTCGTCAAGAACTCTTCCCCTGAAAATGCCTCTAAGTCGGGTAAAATTTCCATCGAAAAACAGGTTACGGTAGAAGTACGTTGGAAAATATTGATCCGTTGATCTCGTAAACTCGTGGCATCTTCTTCTTTTCCTCAAAATCCATCTTTTAGGCCTCAAAATATAATGTTACGTGGCATATTTTGAAATACTTGATCACCAAGTTTGGGCCGAATCGAATCGAGCTTTCTTTATTCGAATCGAGCTTTCTTCTTAATCTTCATCTCGATCTTCGTTTAAGCTCCTCATTTAACATGCAAGCGTACATTCTACATTCATGATAACATCGTGCAAAATGTAACATCTCATATTCAAAGATTTTTATCAATGAAACCACATAATTAACACAAATTTGCACTTAACCACTTTTAAAACTCATTTGCTCAATAATTCGATTAAACCCTTGATTTCTATGCAAATTATACGAATATGGAGAAAATTGTTATAAAATATAACATTAGAAATCGTATAAAATCACCCTAAACAACTCCCCACACTTAGCTTTTGCTCGTCCCGAGCAAAACAAAACAAGAATCAAGGCTCGAAAAAGATAGACACCTCAGCAAATACAACATATACTCAATAAATCAGAGGTTCACCCTGATGTGTGTGCATAGCCATAGAAAACTTCCACTAAGTCCAAACTTGAAAAATTCAAAGCAAACTAGCTAATACCCCCTTCAAACTAGTAATAATGATACTTATAAGATGTACCCTACAAAACGTGACATATCCTGAAAAGAATGATAGAATATATCTAGGGCCATTCTGATATACTCAGAGGATAATCCCTACAACATATCTGTCACATTATACTGGGGATAAGGTATACGATAACTAAGTCCTTAACTTATTCATAATAATAAATTTTTTTTTTTTTTTTTTTTTTTTTCACACTTTTTTTTTTTTTTTCAACACACATCAGAATGAGCTTTTGCCCGTCATACTAGAATAGGAAATTTCGAGATAATCCCCTATCTACTCAAATCATAAGGCAGCTTTTTCTGACTGTCGTGAGCTTTTGGTCATCATAGTGGTATAGGACATTTCGAGATAATGCCCTACCGCACTCAAATCATCGACCAGCTTTCGACACACACAATTGATTACTTTTTTCGAGATTTCTGGCAGGCAGTGGTTAACATGCTAAAAGCAATTCAAACCTACTGAGCATAACACCTCAAGCAATGATTTATTTGTTAATTATTGTGCAAGAACATTAGTTATGTTTCACTTATCACATTCAAACGTTCAGATATTCACAATATATCATACTACGCTATAAACACAAACTATCATAATTCTCACGATACGCGTGACGTTAGCACTAAGCACATGACTTTATAAGATAATCAAAATCACTAATCAAAAAGGGATATAGCTTTATAATTTAGCTCATCATTCACTATGGCTCGTGAAAAATATATTGGGTGAAACAACTAACTTATCGAACATACGGAATATAGCATTAATGACTATAAAAATAACGAACAAAGATATGCATTGTTTACTCGGGAATAAACAAAAATTTGAAAATTTAGCCCATTTAGCATAGAATCAAAATAATTTAAGCAAATGGTAGATACATATAACCGACTATTCCTCCCCACACTTAAATCACAACATGTCCTCGGGTTGTGCGTAATGTAAAAAGAAAAAGAACACTTAGCCGATTGTGGTTCGAAAGTGGCAATTCCGGAAGTGGCCTAGAATCGACTTCTAGAAATGCTCGATGAAATCAGATCATGGACCATCCACCGTAAACCCGATTTATCTAAAAGCTCACTGTCGCTTCGCGCAAAAATCCTCGCACACCATGGGAAAACAAGACGTACCTCGGGGATAGGGGCACAAAGATGATAGACAAAGCAATATCATGGAATAAAGACAGAAATAAACTACAGACAAAAAGGAAAAGATATCTAGGTTACCGCCCTAGTAGGGCTTAATTATAGTCGGAGCTCGACTAGACAATAAAATTTCAACTCGGGTTAGCTTTGAATTTCCTATTCCCTTAGTTGCATAGTAGTTAAACTAATACATGTCACACATTATTTGAAAATTTAAAATGACTAGGTCATGATATGAAATATGTGACAAAGTATTAACTATGAGTCTTTTATACCCAGGATCCTCAAGGGTTATTTCAAATTGTTCTAACAACCTAAATCTAAGAAATGATGCATTTGAATTTTTCTTTGTACTCCTCGGATTTTCGGATAACCTCCTAATCGTTCCTTTAAATGACATTCAAACATTCATCCCGAGACTTGGTGAAACAAAATGAAAATCAATTCAAGTATTGGAAAACTATTATCCAAAGTATGAGTAAAGTATAATGCAAAATGTAGAGTTTTTGTTTTTTTTTTTTTTTTTTTTTTTTAAACGGGTTGCCTCCGGTAGCGCTTTTTGGTTAATGTCGTTTGCTCGACAACCCAAAAATTTTCAACCCGGTCGAGGCGGTGAGGCCTCTTTCCGGAATCATTCTTGATTTCCTCGGGGTCAATAGTATGGATCCCACAAAAACAAAGTCTCGCCAACGTATTGGCCATATCGAGAAACTTACAGATCCACTTAGTTCCTATGATTCTTCTCTTCTTCTTTTTTTAGGTTTCGGTTCCACAAGTGAGGTGTATCATCGATAATCACAATATCATCAAAGAATTCACAGAGACGTAAATCATCGGGTTCCAAAGATCGGAGCCGTCTTGACTAGGGACGTCGTTTAGATGGAAAACCACCGTCGTTCCTTTTGTTGACCAATATAGTGTTTCAACCGATGACCATTCACTCAACAACTCTCCCTGCTTATTTTTCAATTCGACGGCTCCACTAGGGAAAACCTGAGAAATTTCAAAGGGGCCAGACCAACGGGTGCGTAGCTTACTAGGAAACAGATGTAACCTGGTATTATATAGTAAAACCCATTCGCCCTCTTTGAATTCTCTATGCTTGATTTTCTTGTCGTGAAGAAGTTTAGTCCTCTCCCTTCTGATTCTTGAGCTCGTAGGCCTGGAGTCTCGAACTCATCAAGCTCCTCGCAATCGCAACAATCGCTTTCTGCATAACCGGCACAAAGTTTAAGAATTTAATAGCCCGTAATGCTCGTGCTCAAGCTCGATTGGCGGTGGCGAGGCCTTACCATAAACCATCTCAAACGGAGACGTGCCAATAGGAGTTTTGAAAGTCATCCCAGAGGCCCGAGTACATCATCCGGTTTCGGCTCCAATCCGTCCTATGAGAATTCACCGTCTTCTCAAGAATGCTTTTCAGGCTTGGTTACTTACTTCAACTTGTCCACTGCGTGGGGGTGATAGGGGGTAGCGATTTGTGTTTCACCCCATATCGTTCTAAAATCTTTTCTAATGGAGTATTGCGAAGTGAGTTCCCTCGTCATCGATGAGAGCTCGTGGACAACCAAACCGTGTAAAATGTTTTTCCTCGGGAAGCTCTTGACCACCTTGTGGTCGCTCAGCGTGTTGCTATTGCCTCTACCCATTTTGACACGTAGTCAACGCACTGAATATACTTGTTCCCATAAGAGGATGGAAACGGTCCCATGAAGTCAATACCCCATACGTCGAAAACTTCACATTGTTGAATGGGGTGTAGGGGCATGTCCATTCGCCGAGAAAGTTTACCGTCTTGTGGCACCGGTCACAACCTTTACAAAACTCTCAGTATCCTTAAAATTGTCGGCCAAGAGAAACCGGATCAAAAATCTTCGCAGCCAGCCTCTTCCCGGCTCCATAATGACCTCCCACAGTCCGTCATGGCATTGCTCTATAATGTCCTACCTGCCGAACTCGTGGGACACACCTACGGAGTAATCCATCCTTACAACGCTTGAAGAGAATAAGGGTCGTCCCACACATAATAGTTCAAATCCGAAAAGAATTTCTTCTTTTGCCGATATGTCGTCGGGGTCCGGATATCTCGCGCTCAAGAAGTTTGCAAAGGTGCAAACCAAGGAGAACCTTTTCGAAGACGGGGAAGGAATAACCTCACACATCAATAGTCATGAGTTGCTCAGGTTGGAAAATCAATTCCAATCTCATCCGACTCTATTTGATGATCATCGGTCGGCCGAGACATGTGATCGGCTACCACATTCTTGCTACCCTTCTTGTCCCGGATATGAACATCAAACTCTTGTAAAATCAAGATCCATCTCATCAAACGAGGCTTGGCATCGCCCTTGCTCAACGATACTTCAATGCGAATGGTCTCGCCCATCATCAGTAACTTCCGACCCAAGCAAATAGCTTCTAAATTTATCCATGGCAAAAACTCACGCCAACAACTCCTTCTCGCTTGTTGCATAATTTACTTGTCTTTGGGTTTAAAGTGTGACTAGCGTAGTAGATAGGTTGGAACCTCGGGTCCGTCCACTCTCGACCTAGCACCGCTCCATTGCATAATTAGAAGCATCACACATAAGCTCGAAGGAGCTTTCGATCAGGTGCTATAAGAATTGGCGAGGTAATCAACTTGTCTTTTAATTCTTTAAAAGCTCTTTCACACTCGGGGTGTGAAAACAAATTTCACATCCTCTCTTAAGAGAGTTGACAAAGGCTTGGCTATCTTAGAAAAGTCTTTAATGAACCGCCATAGAATCCAACATGACCCAAGAATCCTCTTACTTCTCTTACATTTTTAGGGTATGTCATTTTTTCAATAGCTTTTACCTTCGCTTTGTCAACCTCTATACCTTCCTTGGACACCTTGTGTCCAAGAACAATTCCTTCTTCCACCATTAGGTGGCACTTCTCCCAATTTAAAACTAAGTCCTTCTCTATGCACCGGGACGTAACTTTATCAAGATTGTGTAAACAAGTGGTCTAAACCTGTCCCGAATCTGAGAGAAGTCATCCATAAAAATTTCCATCACCTTCTCCACTAAACCATTGAAGATAGCCAGCATACATCTTTGAAATGTAGGCAAAGTGCGTTCTGAGACCAAATGGCATCCTTCGGTGTTTAAGGTACCGGAGGGACAGTGAAGGTAGTCTTTCTTGATCGGTGGGGTCGATAGCTATCATCTCAAAGTATCCGAATAGCCATCCAAAACAATAAAATTGCTTGCCACTAAGCCTCTCAAGGAGCCGGGTCAATGAATGGCAAGGGAAAGTGGTCTTTAGAGTTACCTCATTTAGTCTTCAGAGTCGATGCAAACTCTATAACCAAAGTGACTTGTCGTAAGGCAATCTCTTCCCCTTTTCATTATTTTCAATAGTTATCCCTCCTTTCTTTGGCACCACCTGAGTGGGGCTTACCCATTCACTATCGGCTATTGGGTAGATGATACCCATGTCAAGCAATTTGATGATTTC
>JAOBSW010000028.1:0-95783 GCA_026214975.1 Gentiana macrophylla | reverse complement strand
GGATGGAAAGTTGATTCGGGAAGTTTGGGCCGTTGAGGTGGGCCATTTAGTTGGGCGACGTCGATCATGGCTCGGCCCGATTTGGATTCATATGAAGAATGGGCCAGGCGTTCAAGAGATCCAGGCAGGCGTCGGTAGCCGACTTCTTTGAAACAAACTTTAAAATCTATATATAGTGTTTGTTTCTCCACACAAAGGATACCATACATCATATATTCAAAACCACTAAACACAAAGGCGACTTTAGGCTGCGTTTTTCTTCCTTTTGTTCGGTTTTTATACACTTTAGTTTTAGATTAAAACTAGTTACTTTTTATGCCTTTGTTTATACAAATTTGAGTTCTTGAGGATGTCGAGAGGCTAAAAGCTTCATCAAGCAGTATTGTGAAGCCATCCAACGATTGTTGATTTAGTTTTCTTCGGTTAAGCGCGAGTTTTTATTTAAAGGTTGTTTCTTATTCATGTTTATTCGTTTAATTGCTTTTATATCGGAGTTTACTGCATGTGTGATTGTTTATTGTTGATGGAAATCTTAATAAACCTAGATCATCATGAATAAGAATAGTAATTGAATCTATCATAGCGAAGTTAATAGGTTTAATTGATAGATTACAACCATAAAGTTTACACCTTTGGTTAGAAAGCGCGTTAATCTTGCATTGGAAGATAATAGATTAATAGATGAACTTTCAAGGAATTAGGATTCATGTTTAGATAAAGGTGAATCACAACACAGATAAAAACCACAACATAATCGAGATAGAAATCAATGCTTGTTGGATAGGTGGATCAATCCTCGTTTGTTCATTACACACTTGAATTAATCCTTAAAACTTGAATTTGTTTAGTTGGTTTACTTTTATTTGCATCTTAGTTTAGTTTAGTTAGTTGAATTGGTTCGCCTGCCCGTATCTTTCCTAGCTTTGGATTATATCCTCTTTGTCTAGTTGTATTTTTACTGTTTTGATCGATGTTTATTCCTTTGTTTAGATTAATTTAGTGACATAGTTTAGGTTAGACAAAAGCTAGAACCCTGATCGTTTAGTTCCGTAAGATCGGCCGGTATCAACCTGCTTTACTACGATCCTTACACTTGAGAATACGGTTTATAAATTTTATTACTTGTTTGTTTTGTTAGATAAAATCCGTGACACACGACTATATCGCGATCTACGCATGAAATCTTCCGACATTGGTTCCCGTAATTGTGAATATTTGTTGGTTGACAAAAACAAATAGAGTTGTAGGCAATCTTCTTAATGCATTAAAGCGTTTGAAAGGTTTATAGCTTCATTTAAGCATTTTTGGATGCTACAGTGGGGATTCTAATGAACCTCTTTTAAATGCGGCGTCTTTGAAATTGTTGTAATTATTGTTGTTTACTTGTAGTAAATCATCAAATATGTTGGTCCTTTAACATGATTAATTAATAACAATCTAAGATAATACATTTCTTCTTACTGATGGATTATGGCGCGTTTATTCGGCCAATCACAACTTTTTCCTATTTATCAATTATTTGTGTGCACATCCATACAAAATTCTTGAATTTCACAATATATAAGTTCTTTTTGTCTATTTGATTTGATTCTTGCTTGATTGATTTTTAGTGGAATTTTATTGTGTTATTGTTGTTGTTGAATACTTATTGTAAAATTCATTTGATTATAAATAATATTACATTTATTTAGTAGGATTTTTAGCGAGTTATTATTGGATGAATTTAGCGTAATTAATTTTTGGGTTTTTAATGATTATTTCGTTGAAATATTTTCATTATTTATTTTATCATTAATAGTATTACAATTGAGTAGGATTTTTAATTTGTATTTATTTTTGTTGAAAATTTATTTTAATATAATCTATAGTTTTAACTTATATTTATTTTGTTGAAAATTATTCTAATATGATTTATGATTAATAATAATTCATTTATTGAGTAGGATTTGTTTTGTATTGGGTTGAATAATTAGAATTGTTTTCTAAAGGATTTTTGGTAGGATTTTCTATTTTTTTATGCTCTGACTACGATTTTTATATGCTATTATCTTTTTTTATTTATCTTTTGATTGAATTGTTTCTCAAAATATTTCTAACGTGAAATATTTGGGGTTAACGTGATTATGTTTAGGATTTTCTAAGATTTTTTTAAACTATTACATTTTAACCTTTTTATTTTTATTGAAATCTTTTTTAAGAGATTTCTAACGTGAATTTTTATTTAGGGAGCGTGTATTATTATTATTATTTTTGGTTTTGGTTAACGTGATTTATAATGAATATTAAATTACGGAAGCATTTATAGGAAGCAATGAAGGAAGCAGCTATTGATGGGAAATAAGCGGCTCTTTTTGTATTGAAATTAAAATCTTTTTAAGAGATTTCTAACGTGTATTTTTTTGAGGGCGTGTATTATTATTATTTTTAGTTTTGGATTAACGTGATTTATAATAAATATTAAATTCACGGAGAAAGCTTGACTTTTATGGGAAACTTTAGAAGAAAAACATTTTTTATGAAAGCATTTGGTTCTTTTAATATAGTAGAATTTTAAAGAGACCGGTTCTTTTTAACATTAACCTCAAGAAATTTTTTTTCTCTTTTTATTATTTTTGTGAAAGGAAAATATTTTCTTATCTTACATATTGCAATAACACAAAAGATTTTTAATTTACATAATGAGTGCGGAACAGGGCGGCTAAGCGAGACTTACATCTCCACTTATCCCGGAGGTAGCTCGCTTATGGTTATGACGGAGTTCAAGTCGATATGTTTGTGTAATTCGATCTACAAACCGATCTCGAGTGATCATTAAGCTGGGTGAAGAATGTCATTGGGGATGTTGTTTTCGGAAGCAGTGCTTTTATCTCGAGGAGGCGATTCACGGATATTCACGATCATGGCTTTTGAATCCTTTCATTCCTTGAAAGCGGGCGCATGGATGCCCCGACCATGCGGCCTTTGAAGTTGGATATGGCAAGACTTTTGATAGGGTGGAGTGGCGGTATCTTTGGGAGGTGATGGGGAGGATCACGGTTCCCGCCTTTATTCTTAGGCTTGATTCTGGATGTGTCACGTCGGCTTCATATAGGGTGTTGATAAATGACCAGGCCGAAAGCAAATAAATTCGACTATAGGGATCAGACATGGAGATCCTTTATCACCATTCATGTTTATCCTTTGTGCGAGGGCTTCAGGGTAACCAGTAACCATGTAACTATATTAGCAATGGGGCCATAGCCGAGGCATAGATTTTGGGAGAGAGTCGGTGGTGTTGGTTTCACGTCTCACAGTTTGCGGTGTTAGGAAATCTCTGGCGAGGCAGCGGTGAATTTAAAATTGTATTTCCTTTTAACTAGGATCGACTTCATTTAAGCAATAAATAAATAATCTAGAGGCGGTGGTTACATTGGTTGATCTAAAAGATAGGCGCTTTGACCGTCCCAGGAGAGTAGTCTGCATAGAGCCGCCCAAGTGTTCGGCCTCTACCGCTAGTCTACACGAAACTGACCGCCGGAATCCCGTCATGGATTGCTATTGCAAAACTCCGGTTCTTAGACCCGGCCTTTTCCCTCTCTCCAACTCTACATAGGATGCTCTGCTATTTTACTGAAGAACTATGAGCTTTCTTGCAGTTGTGATGTACTAAAGATTGACACCACTTCTAATTTATAGTAGAAGGTGGCGCCATATCAAAGTGTGGAGGAGGAGAAAACATTTTCAATAAAATAAGAAAAATATAATTGATTGATTTATCTCATTTATTGTAATATCTTATATTAAATAAATCTAGGATATTGTCGATATCTTATATTGAATATTTCAAGATATTGTCAATATCGATATTGACTATATTTCTTTTATTCCAATAAATCGATTTACACATGTGTATATATCACATATATATTATACAAATAAATATACATATACATATATATATATATATATATATATATATATATATATATATATATATATATATATATATATATATATATATATATATATATATATATATATGCACACTACACTAGTGCGCATATACATCTCAAATGCACCTCACACACATGTGTGTATAAATATATATAAATATTAATATCTTATATTAATATATGGTAACACCATTAATTAAATTGCATAATCAAGTGTATCTTATACACTTCAATGTAGGCCCCATATTGCCAAATATTGGCTTCGAATATTCTTTAATTAATATAATACTATTAATATCTTGTATTTAATTTATTCATAATAAATAAATACCACCATATTAATTTACCACTATAACCTTTATAGTGCGAGATAAATTCTTTCCTTATTTGGTTATCACCTATAACCACATTTTAATCCGGCTAGATGTTCATATGTGTGACACGATAGGCTTCCGAATATGTTGGCCGTAGACACAAAGTGCAAATTACTAAAAGCCCTTCGTACCTGCGATCACGGGATAGGCGTCTAGTAACACACCATGACCCCGATCATCGGAAGAGTCAAATGCAATGACTACTACCTTTCATGTAAGAAGCTTGATTGCAGTGTAACTTACAATCCCTATCGGTGTAATAATATCCATACGATCGTATCTCGAGTGTCGATACATTAACGATAGTATCTTATAATCTGGATATCATGCTCTCTCGAAGTAACTCATTTACTCCCACTTTGCAAAGATTCACGAGAGTAAGACATTCCTTATAAGAAGGCCATTTCGGATATTCGATCCCAATCATAGGATCTGCGATTCCCGGACGACCAATCATATATACTCCGCGTGCTTGATGTCACACCCAAATCAACTACCGTATGATCGCCCGTGGTTATGGGAAATCTCAATAGTGTCAAAGCATGACAATCCACACCGTGATACCATGAAGACTCGGTCTGAGGATAATTACACAACCGCCACATAGTGTGACACTTAATGTAAGTGGTTCGATTTAACGTCGCATTCTCAATACTGCGTCCACGTATAGACCAAGTGTCTACACACTTGATGAGGCGAGATCTATCCACCTTACTTAAGGCAGAAGACATCTAATACGTGCTAGCGATTCATACTATCAATGCCTTGTTTAATAGTACATCGACTAGAGATATTTAAGTATCAAACTTATTAAAGTGATTAGAGATCTAATCAACCATAATCGTCTATCATGGTTTCTACTATCACGATTTAATACTAAGGGCGTTATCATATAACAATTCATAATTGGTTCTTTAAAAGAACAAATACATGACAATAGAAAAGCCATTTTATATATGTATAAACATAGAAAATAGTAGAAATGATCCGACCGGTCGGATCGGTCCAACTTGATTGGATTTAGGACACTATTTCAACAATCTCCCACTTGGCCTAAAACCAATCACTCACACACACAAGACCAAGTTGAAACACAAGAATCTCATTGCAATAATCGCAGCCAGCTTGACCACAGCCATAAGCGGATCGCTATCCGTGGGGACTCAGACTATCTTCATACCATGCTCCAAATGACCAAGTCAAAGAAGCGCCTCAACACACATGAATCTCCGGCGAGACCACAGTCCTTGCTTCAAGCAATGAATCCACTTCTTATATCGGCTATATAGAAAAGGTGGAAGAACCGTACAAGGTTCGAATGAACCTTCTAGATCCATGTCTTTGCTCTGCTTTGCGCCTCTGAGGCACTCTTGTATTTTGGATAAGTTGTAGAATATCTGGTGACCCGTAGCTAAGAACATTTCCGACTCAACTGTATCACTTAATCAAAGTGACTTGAAACCAGATAGTAGCTCCCACTTGCCTTCATAAGACTCGGGATATACGTCACGTATAACTATATTTATCTAATTCCAAGTTTCGATAAACTAGGAACTCTTCCTTAACTTTCTTAAGGATATTCTCGACATTCACGGTTTACTTTCATACTTGCTCATGACTATTCATGGACTATGAACATCGGCATTACCTTTATGATGGTTCCAATTGCCGTAGCAAAGGAAAGCGTTCATAATCATCATCTTTCACCTTATCTTTGGGACTAACGTCCTAACATAGATAGATCATGAGAACACCGGCTAGCGGTATCTCCCATTGCGATCTATGCTAAACTCTTTTAGCATCACATACATATAGGTAAACAATAATCTAACGGATGATTAAATCTATCACTATAGATTCTTATTTCTAAAAATAAAGCTGCTAATCCAAATCTTTTCATAAAGACCTTGAACTATCAAGCGTTAATTGGTTTGTGACATGGGGTGATAATTCTCGAGAGAGATATCAATACCTTACTCAAAAATCGTAACACCTCCCACTATCCATATTGCACATGGGGCATATCCTTCTTTTGACTAAATCAAACTCCTTTGATTATCAAACAAAAAAATCTCTAGAGAAACTTGTTTGAGTCCATAAATGGATCTCATAGGCTCACATATCATGTTGTGGAGTCTATGAACATCGAGCTATTTTCCCAGCGTCTTCAACACTATCATATAGTCATGATATGAAGTTACAACAAGCATAGTCTGAATAGGCCCGGGCTCGACCTACTGAGGGACATTCCTGCAGGTAAGGCAGGACTAGGTTCACAACTTTGGTTTATCCTTTGATGGAATCTTATTCGGATATTATGCTCTGGCCATATCTCTCAATCTTGCCTCTCAAACATTCCTTCATAAGTAAGTGAGATATTCATTCTTCAAGATGAACTTACCGACCTTTTCGAGGCTTGAGGTTATCAAAGACTTACAGAGAACTTTCATGTGCCTTTGGCGGTGTTCTACACCTCATCGCTATCTCGGCGTCTGCTCACGTTCCTATGGTTGAATAACTCCTTGTGGTTCTCAAACTACCTTTGAGATCTAAATCTACTCTCATTTGTTTCTTTTGGAAAAACACTTCCCTCTAGAAAACTGACATATTTGGAGACAAACATTTTGCTCCAGCGGATAAGTAAATAATATCCAGCGTACTTGTTAGTAATACCATCCATAGCGAAGCGATTTAAGGATCTTGATCTATAAATTACACGTAATAAAATAACTAGATCTACTCTGCAAGGGGTTGTAGAACATACCTCTTGGATCTCAAAATCCAAGTAGAAGAACATGAATTGAAAGAATGAAAGAAAGTATGAAGAGCACCACGATCTTCCGTCGTGTGATCAAGCAACTCCGGTGGAAG
The DNA here is from genome assembly GCA_026214975.1 of Gentiana macrophylla. Lineage (NCBI taxonomy): Eukaryota > Viridiplantae > Streptophyta > Magnoliopsida > Gentianales > Gentianaceae > Gentiana > Gentiana macrophylla. The sequence goes on along the minus strand of JAOBSW010000028.1, from coordinate 88,606 downwards.
GAAATCCTCGTCTCGAATCCTCGATATGCTACCGGAAAAACCTCCAAGATTTTCCATTATTCTCCCCTTGGCGAATTTTATTCTTCTCTCTACAAGAGGTGAAGTCGAAAATTATATCTAGTGTATTAGGCTTGGGAGAACTCTCTTTATATAGGAGAGTAATCCTTGTCCTCAAGGATTTTATTTTGCAAATAAATAAATCCAATAAATAAAAGATAATCCCATAATATTCTAGAACAAATCTAGAATAATATTTATCTTTATTTCTTACCATAAATATTTATCAATAAATATTTTGTGCACATGTCTTATTAATACACAAGAAAACTAATTTCTTGTTGACTAAAACAATCATCCTTGGCCGAAAATTTACTTATTGACCTAGTCAATATTATTTTAAACCATAAAATACACTTTTGTCAAGATTATGAAAAATGTCTTTTCACATATTTAATTATTTAGCCCAACTAATTTAATAGTCCACTAAACAATTAATTCACATATCGTTTTAATTAAATTCTAATAAGAACTAAATTAATATTATTAGGATTACGCGTCCGAGAATAGCTATGCTATATTGGAGGCACGTCGGGGACCATGGACTAATAATCAGTGGCTCCGATAAATCAAATAAATAATTATCTTACGAGCGAGAATAATTATATTCGATAAATCAATCACGAGAATATGCCACCATAATCCGTGTTTGCACTCCTCCGATTATGAGATTATATTTATCTCCTCACGAGAATGATAATAGCGTCCATTGATATAATCATTACATATGGATTAATCCTCATAGGCTTATTCATTCTAAATCGGGAAGTTACCGTTAACCCTTTTTAGAACCTCTTATCCTTATTTACCATTAACCCCTAGTGATCAATTAATTCATACAACTCAACGGTAGCTAATCGGTGTAATATGAACTCCATGGATCGATCGGTTTCTAGGATTAACAAATAAAGAGGCTGTCTCTCTACTTCCATAAATGGAAGGAATGGATTCGTATATGTGATAACACGGACTACTCACTCAATCGATTACAATGCCAAGATGGGGTAATTCGGATCACGGACTCGGTGTAATCCTTAACCGTCAAGTCAAACCTCATCTGCGATTCAAGCGGTTGGTATGATCACCTCGGGATTAAGATATATCCATAAATATGATCATCGATTGATTCGATAAGACTTCTCGATTCTTGAATTATATAAGTGAACTCTAATCAAATCGGTCCGATACCTATATGATATATCTATCATATATAAATGCCCATTAGGTTCTCTTAACCGAAAGTCCGGATAAGACAATCACACTTATTGTGTTACAGCGCATTAATAGCACGTTAAAGGAGAGACCGATACTCTCGATTAACTTCACTCACGGGCTAATTGTATTTTAAGTACATCTTCACTAACTCAATCCTCCCGTGTATATACCATACACTTGAGTTAAGTGATTACATAAGCGATATACTTTAGGGTTTTACGTAGTGTAAATACTATTGTCACATCGGTGAATATGAGAATAATAAATATGAATAATAATATCATTTCATTTATTAAATAAAACAATTACAAAATTGTCTTTTGGGCATCACACTAACAATCTCCCACTTGCAAAAGCATGTGATTAATTGTTTTAGAGCACACCTATTATTTAAAATACAACAAACTACATCTCACTTGCTCTAAAAAGCAATGGAGACCCATCCGTATTCTAGTACCCATTAAGCATATCATAACCATTGTAGATGACAAAAGTACACTCCGAGTGTGCCGTCGTAGGATAGGTCGGTGACTCGGGAGTACCTACATCTAAATATCATGGGTCTTAATGATTAGTGCGGTTTATCGGCTCAAGGGCGATCCGTAGAATCGAAAGCGTTACGGTCCATCTAATCATGTGGTACTTTCCCAATATGCTTTTGACCTCTAGTGATTTGAAAAACCTTATAAGCTACCCCTTCATCGTTTGCACAATGATGTGGTATCGGCTTCCAAATCTAGAATCACTCCCGGATATGAAAAGGAAATCCTTAAGCTATATCGCCTCTCCTCTCTACTACACAAAAGCCATTAATCACCCAACTAGTTAAAGTCAAGTTGGCGTTCTTTGATTCCTCAGGCAATAGCTTCAACACAAGAGTAAACAGGCCGAGATCGACTTAACGATCATCCTCAATCGACTTAAAGTCAAAATCGATTATATCACACATATCCAAGTTCACACATGAATATGTCCGCATATTATTCCTCGTTCTCTTCAAGATACTAAAGGACATACTAAACTTGCTTTGTTAACCACGAATCTAAGATTTGATCAAAGTTGACGTTCAATAACTTTGACCATCTCTTACTAGAAGAGAATCTATCCCATTTCTCTTGATCCGAAGATTTAGAAGTCATTCTGAGGCATAGGGTAGAACTTCCTCGTTGAATGTTGCATACACGGATGCATCATCTTAACCAATAAGATGGATGGGAAACCAGTGGTGATTCTAATGAATTCGACCGAGTCAAACTCTTTAGGATGTTGTCCAAATCTACATGTGAGAGAAGAATTGTGGCATTGTCGGTCGACTTGAGATAACACACCCATGTTGATTCCAAGCTAGTGCGGTGTTATCCTTCACAAACACTAATATATGTATATATTCACTCTTATACTAAAATTGATATCCGAGTCTACAAAGACTTATCAATATTACAGTCAAATCCACATATTGTAGAAATATATGACTTCAATCCGAGAGGTTTGCTTTTTATCCACAAAGGACATAAGCCTTGTGAGTCATCTGTCATAAGTTCATAAGGCAATACCCTTTTGTTCGAATGAATCAGGACTCCGTTTGTTTGGCAAGAAAATCTCGAGGGATCACCCTATTTTACGCTTTTGAGCGAAATCATGCAATACTAAGTGGTAAGAGAGTCAAGGTCGATTAACTCTCTACTTCTTAGGAATTACCCTGAGACCACTCAATCTTTGCTCTGAAAGATAAACTTTCCTATTCATTCTACTCTTTTCCGTGTAGATCAATTACTCCCACTTTGGGCTGAGGCGCTCGGGTGGTTACTAAAGCATGAATAGAGGCTGAGTGCGAACTCCATTCACGGGGTTATGGCTATTAAACCAACCTCTATTATCGAATCTATCTGCTCACAAAGAGCCATGGTCATCAATCGATCCTCGGACTACAAAGTCCATGAGAACCCGTAATGGGTAATGGATAAACCATACTCCCGATACTTCTTGGGTGGATCGAAATTACGATCTAGTTTAGTAGTATTTAGTGTTATCACCAACAACCGATGTTGGATGTGGTGCGATTTTAATCGATTAGTAACTACCTTGAGTAAGCGTGCTTCAAGGTTCAAGGTTTTGTTGTTCATGGACTCTGTCGGAAAGGATGCAGCGATATAAGCTGTCCCTTCGATTTCAAGAATCTTATAACAAACTTTTTACTCAATAGGTTAAAAGATATATAACGATTGGTCATTGACCGAGCGTATGCACAAAATTTCAGTCTTACCTTCAAGCACCGTGTGCTAAATGCTTATATTTATGGAAGTGGGGTGAACCAGAATCCACACCTTATCCATAAATTCCAAAGCATATTCTAGGTAGACTTCTCGGTCTTATATTTCAATATAGACCGTTATTTACTTCAATATCTTTATTGAATTAAGCGATGTATTGTAGCACATCTAAAAAACTATATAAGGCAATTTAACGGTTTCTTACTTGGTGAGAAAATGTCACAATGAGGCATGTGAGCATCGAGTCTAGAGGACTATGAATGGCCTATTCCGAGTATAGAATACTCTATCTCTGTTGAAAATAGAGAAACCTCAAAATATTTTGGATAAACTTACCGGAATGTTTGAATAGTTATCGGACAAGAAGTCACTACTCGGAAGCTCCTACTAGCTTGTATCTTTCATCGGACCCGAAGGTCGTCATGAACAAGCTATGTTACTTCTTTATAACCATTATCCTTTCGATTGAAAGGAAACTTAGTCATTGAACCTTTGAGACAATATAATCAGTAGGAGAAAGGAATCACCACTGAGCAGGTCTTGAGTCTTTGTCTTTTAGGGACTATGCACTAACTATGGAATATGAAGAAGCGTTTATCTAAATATAAAACCAATTGCTTTTAATAGTTCTTAAGATGTGTTTTATATACATATTTCAGCGATTCTAAGTGGTTTTGACTTTATCAAACAAAAGTCGAGTCTTGGATTAAATCTACTACAAATGGTATATTCACTTTCTATCGACAAACAAATTATCGAATAGAAGGTAAATCCATTCGTTCAACTAATCTTAAACGAAAAATAAAATTTCCGCGATATCCAGGATTGAATCGAGATTCATTTCCTTATATCACTCCCACTATTCTAGCTAAAATTAAGCGCCCGTTGTTTACTCTTTTAATCGTTAAATGCCTTTGCTACTTTGTTCTTCCAAAGAACTTAGCTCGAAAAATCGCCAAGGATTCATAGGTTGGTGATCCAAAATCAACATCCTAATCCTATGATTTTGATTAATTAATTTTAGGTTCGACCTTAAAGTTTTCTCGATTTAGATGACTAACACTTTTGGACATATTCTCCCATTGAATTTCCGTGAATGGAAAGCAGTCTTGAACCAGGTTCGTTTGAGTAGACACTACTCTTGAACCGTGGGATGTCTATTTTGAGTGTTACTCGTCGGGACTTCTCGGATTTTCTAATATACGGAAAAACAACAAATCATAACATTAAAGCTCCCACTAGTTTATCGGTTCCAAATACCGTCTAACGAGCAATGCTTTATTTTTATGATTTTCCGATTTTTCGATTAGAAAATCTTTAGTACATAGTTCAATGTTTCGGAAAAACAACAAATCATGGAACTCCCACTAGTTCATCGATTCCAAATATCGTCCAACTAGCGACATTTCATGACTTTCCGGTTTTCAATTAGAGCGATTCGTGTGTAGTCGATTACACTTTTCTAATGTTCTAGAAAAACAACAAATCATAAAGCTCCCACTAGTTCATCGATTCCAAATATCGTCAACTAGTAACACTTCATGATTTTCCGATTTTCAATTAGAAAATTACTCGTGTAATTACTACACCTCAAAATTCACTAGAAGAATTTCAAAGTCCTAAATCACCTTTGATCAAACTAAGTTTGTCTTCCGTTTGACACGAATGACACTAGTGACATGCATATATGTCACTCTCTGGTTTTAAAAGGCTTAAGAGAAAATATCTCTTTTCGAAAAATAATTGCATTATCGATTAACTAGTTCAACGTCCTAGTTACTTTCCACTTTATAACTTGAAGTCAATACTAGTCAATTATAAATTTTTAAGCAATTTAGTAAGAGATATAATCTTGTAAATAAAATGACATATATTAATTCAAGTTTAACACTACTATATAAGTTTATTTTAGGAATTGTAAACTAAAATTAAGTCTACTCTATCATTCGAGGTTTTAACCTCGCATCTCGATGCACGCCGTAGGGTAGGTCAAAGAGATGATTGTTAAATCGAGACAATCTCATCAATGAATAACTTGTGAGAATCAGACATCCACGAGAATCGAACATCCCTTTATTCATTGACTACCTTCCTTTTTTCCTAGATATTATCAAGAATACCCTTGATGAGTGTGACCTACTATATCGGATCTCTTAGAGTGCGCCCGAGTGTGCCGTCTTAGGATAGTCGGTGACCCGGCAAGTACCGGAAATCCTATCCTTTGGAGACCAAGCCATGAATGTTGATAGGGGTGAACACCATCCGTAGGGGCGAAAATCAAAGCGCCCGCGGCGTCACCATCTCTCACTTACTTGTATCTATAGTAGAGGCCGTGGGGTTGGTTTGTCGCCTCTCCGCTCCCACTCAATATTTTGGAAATGGTGGTGGGTTAACTAACCACGTCTTTTTGATGTTAACATAAAAGCACATCAAATCAAGGATTCGAATGGTGTCGATAACGTAGGCAAGCCTACCCGTCCTATTCGTTGGAACATATGTGACGATCGGACGAAATCGTGTCAAGACAGCCCCGTTGAGATAAGAAGGAATCACCCCTCCGCTCTCCGTGTAGCTTAGTCTTGCCGGACCCCGTGCATACATCACACTAGGAGGTTAAGTCGGTCGAGCCGAGGTCAATTGACCACCCAACCTATAAGCGAACCGTTTTATTCAAGATTTATTGTTCTTTTACCATCATTCAATCTAAGTAGACACTACTGATTGAAAACGTGATCTCGTTTGGGCTTTTAAGGCGGTTCACGAGAACACACACGAAAAACTTAACGATTTCATAACCCGTCCTCGGATCTTTAATTAGTTACTAAATTAATTAATTACCATGTATTAATTAATTTTCAACTAATTACGCGAGTTTGTATACATGCCTATTTTAATTACCAAAATTAAAATTCTACATGTATGCATGGAGTGGATTTATGATATGATGCATGTCATGGCAATTCCGATTTTATATCTATTTTATGATCAAACACATAAAAAATAAATTGCGGAAAATTTAAACACCGAGATGGATTGTTGGTACCCCGTATCTAATCTATCCTAGGAAAAAGTAAATTACAATATTGTTGTCTTCATGTCTTGATCTTGAACTTTGAACCACGAACATGAACCGAAAGGAGAATGGGCCTTTATTTTATAAAATAAAATAAAATTTATTTTTTTCATCGATTTTTTTTTTATTAAAATCCTGCTGTATCTTTTTATTCCATAAAATTTTATTTTTTTTAATAAACAGCCGAAAAAAAAAATAGGATTTGATAAGAAAAAAATCAAACCCTAGCCGTGTCTTGCAAAAAAAAATAACAAAAAAATTTTCCGACTCTATTCATACCTCGAGTTCCGTCTTCATCTCGTGTTCTTCATCGTTTTTAAATAATTACAAAAAACAAAATAATAAAAAATTGCGAAAAATAACAACAATTTTTACATCAATCCATAATCCTCAAAGCGATCTAAATCGAGAGAACTTACAATAGATCTAACGAGTAAGCAGATCACCAACCCCAATCCATCTCTTCAAACCACAACAATGCAACATAAAAAAAATATATAAATTTATTTTATAAAAAAATTGGGACAAAAAAATCTACATGTTTTCAACTCTAGATCTAATATTTTATACGTATAAATATAGATCACCAGGCGGCCATACCAGCATAGTAATACCATCCATAGCGGAAGCGATTTAAGGATCTAGATCTATAAATTACACGTAATAAAATAACTAGATCTACTCTGCAAGGGGTTGTAGAACATACCTCTTGGATCTCAAAATCCAAGTAGAAGAGCCGTAATTGAAAGAAACAAAGAAAGTGTGAAGAGCACCACGATCTTCCGTGCGTGTGATCCAAGCAACTCCGGTGGAATGAAATCCTCGTCTCGAATCCTCGATATGCTACCGGAAAAACCTCAAGATTTTCCATTATTCTCCCCTTGGCGAATTTTATTCTTCTCTCTCTAGAGGTGAAGTCGAAATTATATCTAGTGTATTAGGCTTGGGAGAACTCTCTTTATATATATATGAGTAATCATTGTCCTCTAAGGATTTTATTTTGCAAATAAATAAATCCAATAAATAAAAGATAATCCCATAATATTCTAGAAAAAAATCTAGAATAATATTTATCTTTATTTCTTACCATAAATATTTATCAATAAATATTTTGTGCACATATCTTATTAATACACAAAAAAAACTAATTTCTTGTTGACTAAAACACATCCTTGGCGAAAATTTACTTATTGACCTAGTCAATATTATTTTAAACCATAACACTAATTTGCCAAGATTATGAAAAATGTCTTTTTCACATATTTAATTATTTAGCCCAACTAATTTAATAGTCCACTAAACAATTAATTCACATATCGTTTTAATTAAATTCTAATAAGAACTAAATTAATATTATTAGGATTCGACGTCCGAGAATAGCTATGCTATATTGGAGGCACGTCGGGGACCATGGACTAATAATCGTGGCTCCGATAAATCAAATAAATAATTATCTTACGAGCGAAATAATTATATTCGATAAATCAATCACGAGGAATATGCCACCATAATCCGTGTTTGCACTCGTCCGATTATGAGATTATATTTATCTCCTCACGAGAATGATAATAAGCGTCCATTGATAAAATCATTACATATGGATTAATCCTCCATAATTTATTCATTCTAAATCGGAAGTTACCGTTAACCCTTTTTAGAACCTCTTATCCTTATTTATCATTAACCCCCTAGTGATCAATTAATTCATACCACTCACTGGTAGCTAATCAGTGTAATATGAACTCCATGGATCGATCAGTTTCTAGGATTAACAAATAAGAGAACTGTCTATCTACTTCCATAAATGGAATGAATGGATTCCGTATATGTGATAACACAGACTACTCACTCAATCCAGTACAATGCCAAGATGGGTAATTCAGATCACAGACTCAGTGTAATCCTTAACCGTCAAGTCAAACCTCATACTGATTCAAGCGGTTGATTGTGATCACCTCGGGATTAAGATATATCCATAAATATGATCACCGATTGATTCAATAAGACTTCGATTCACGGAATTATATAAGTGAACTCTAATCAAATCGGTCCGATACATATGATATATCTATCATATATAAATGCCCACTTAGGTTCTCTTAACGAAAGTCGGATAAGACAATCACACTACTGTGTTAGGGCGCATTAATAGCACGTTAAAGGAGAGACCCGATACTCTCGATTAACTTCACTACGGGCTAATTGTATTTTAAGCACACATCTTCACTAACTTTCAATCCTCCCGTGTATATCCCATTGCACTTGAGTTAAGTGATTACATAAGCGATATACTTTAGGGTTTTACTGTAGTGTAAATACTATTGTCACATCGGTGAATATGAGAATAATAAATATGAATAATAATATCATTTCATTTATTAAATAAAATAATTACAAAATTGTCTTTCGGGCATCACAGCTAACAGTACTAGGCTCCAAGCCTTTCTGACTTTGCCTCTGACAACTTCAAATTATCGGTTAAGATAGATTCGACATTATCCTCTTCCATATCTAATATGGAATTTATTCAACATTTATTCTTTGGAAATTGGTTAAGTATAAGGGCATTATCTCGAAACGGGTAAGGGATACTTCGCATGGCTTGCGTCACACCTTTATCATATAAAGTGTTGTTTCCATTTTGGGAGCACAATTTAATTGTGTATCCCAAAGATGGTATTCTTCAAAGGAGAATCTTATTCCTTTTCAGACGACTTCTGAAACACCCTTCAGGTATTAATTACTTCAATCAATTGAAAATTAATTCCTAAGTAGCTCATCAATCTCAAATTCATACTAGCTTGAACTTTTGGGCTTTCGAATTATGCACTTCACTGAGTACACTTGACTATTTCTAAAAACAGTCGTAGAGATTAATAAACAATTATTTGTGGCATTAATTGTCATAAGCCAACAAACATCGGTATGTTTAGGCTTTAGACAAATTTTCTAGATTTTATAACCTTTTCATAAAAGGGTATTTTAGTCATCTTTAAATAAGATACGTATTACCCACATGATTCATAATCATATGGTTCAACATCATCAGAATGACGTTTAATTACACGCTTCCGCTCTAGAGAGACTATGTCCAAAACAACCACAAATATTAAGGATAACATCCATTCAAATATTTAGTTGAGATCTCATCACAAATATCAACTATATATTGACATCAATCTAGTATGTTAGATTCAGTGACCTTCCAACTTTATCGGAATAACATATATTCTTTACAACTGAATATGTCTACTAAATCCAAACAAATAACTGAAAGTATGTTCTTCATAAGATCCGGAACACAATAACATTTATTTAGTTCCCTTATCAGTTTACTAGATCCAGAATATGGTAAGTGTCACAACGTTTGCTTCACTTTCCATATCTGCATTTAATCTTTCTAATTTAATCACACTCGTAAGATATCATATATCTAAGAGTTGACTTGAACTTAGATAGATTTATCTCAACTCACTTGCCTAGAATAGAAACTTCAATAAGTTCTCTATTTAAGCACAAGCCCTAACTTTCCTTTTTAATCCTTTAGGCACTTGAAAAATGTTTCTTATTGTAGTCTTCATAAGACTTAAGAAAGATCACAAGAGCAATGTCTTTGATTTCCTTTCATAAAGAAAATCTAAAGTTTATTAAATAGTTTATTTAACCTTTTGAGTCGTATTCAAAACATCAACTATTTAATTAACCTTTAAGCAATGATTAAAGAATTAAGTCAATACTTAAATCTTATAATTTTGAAAACAACCTTTCGAATTCGATGCAGGTCATTCTTATACAACGTTTGAATTAATTGTCATCGTGTGATGAATGATCATATTGGATTGTATCCAATGTCATGAGCTTCCGCCTTTCATTAATTATTAAAGTCTTGGAATCTTGCATCAAATATGTAGTCTCCTTGTCTCCAACTACTACAGCGGGATCGCTCGTGTCATTGCTTATTTTAAAAAGATTAAAATTACTTAACCATTTTGAAAACGTTTCTCAAAAGGTATGATCATAATTTGGTTTTACTAATCGATAATAAAACATAAATATAAAGTTTGCTAAAACTACAACATAAAAAAGAAAATAAAAGAGTGTTGTTTATACACGTAAAATCAAAAATGGTCTTTTGATTTATGATTTTGCTCCCACTAGTCAACTACTTCCTATTGACTTTCAAGAATCTTTCAAGATTCTTTGGTAGCCAGATCAATCACAGTTACCCGATTCCCGGCGAGGGCGATCAACGGAATAATTCGAAAGGTATGTAACATTTACCAATCACGTCTCATGTGACTCTTGGTGGTTGATTAGTGTTAAGGCCATATTTATATGATTATTAAGGGTTATATTTCATTATTATTTCCCCACATTTGCATATTTACATGAGAATTAAGGGTTTAAGTGTAATTATTTAGTAAGGACGATTTTAATATGGTTATTTGCAAAATTGATTATTTTATGTGTTAAATTAATGGAATTATTATTATTTGAGTTTTATTACATTTTGCAATGTTTATTTATCCTTTAGGAGGATGAATTTCGAGTGCTAAAGAGGATAAATGAAGCTCAAGTCAAATTATTCAAGATAGAGTTGGAATTGGCTTGAAGAAAGTGGATAAAGATGAAGAGATCAAATCTAAGCATTGCAAGCGGCGTCTGCGTCCGTCCATTCCAGGCGGGTGTCCACGATCTTGGGCGGCGTCGAAAGTGAAGCGGCGTCCATGCGGCGTCGAATCGTATTTTACATTGAGTCTTGAGGCGAAGCCAAGCGCGCGTTCATGCTCCGTCCAGGCATTACGGGCGGGCGTCTGTTTGTTCAAGCGGCGTCGGTGCCGACTTAAACCACTAACCGACTTAGCATTCTATAAATCTGGCGGCCCCCAACCCTAATTTCATACTTTTCATAGCTGCAACTTTACGCACAAAAAGCTGCGGCGAGAACCTAATTCTATAGAGATGAATTTCTCCAATCCAACAATCATATTCAACATGATTGTTGGCTAAAAACTATGCGTTGAGTCGACGGAGGAAGCCCATCATCAACACAACCAACTAGAGTTCGATGCTTTATGATTAGTGAGTTTAATTTATAGTTTTCATCACTTTGGATGTTGTTTTGTATTGTTCATGTTTTGTTTGAATTAACGATTCGATGAAGCGATTTATTTTTATCTATGTGCTTGGATCTATGTATGAAAATATATTGGTTTAAGTTTTATTTCGTTCATGTGATGCAATTAATTGTGTTATAAGAGATTATGCATAGTTGATTGAGTAGAGTTTGGGAACAATCTCGTGATCATGTTTGGTATCTTTGTTTAGTTTGTTTGAAAAGATAAACGAAACCCTAGAATTTGGTTGTAGAAATTCAATTGAATTAAATGAAAAATCACTACTAAAAACTATATCTTTAAATCACCATCTAGTTGGGATTGTTGGTTGATGGGTGGAATCTAGTTGCCTCGCTGTGTTTTCCTTTAATTGTTTGAATCAAATCGTTTAGATTAAGTTTAGTTTAAGTTCTAGTTTTATAAATCCTAATTTCCTGCTGTTTTCTGCACTTTTACATTTATGTTCGTAGTTAGGCGCTCGTCCGAAATATCGAGCGAGCGTCCATTAGATTAAGCTTTGAGGCGCTCGTTCACTTTGGTGAGCACTTCGTCCATCTTTCTGTTTTATTTTTTTAAAATTTGTTTTCATTCTGTTTTAGTTTTAATTCTTAGGTTTAGGTTTTAGTTAGTTTCAACCTAGTTTAGTTAATAATTGTGACATAATCGATATAGATTTATACTTGAATTCGATAAACATTCCATTCCTTAGGGCGACCCGATAACATCCTATATACTACGATCCTTATACTTGGGGTGTTTGGTTATAAATTGTAAAACTTCGTTTTACGAACAAGTTTTAGGCGCCGTTGCGGGAATCGATAACGGTTGTGGATTCTTTTAGGTATAAAGTTTTATATCGATTCTAATTTTAATTAAATAGGTCTAAATTTTAGAATTACGTTTATTTTTGTTTTCGTTTTACCTTGTTTTATTTAATTTTATTTTCCTTCAATTATTTTCTTTAATTTTAGATAGTTATATTAGTTTCTATAATTTTAGATTTGTTTTTTTTTGTGATTTTAGATTAGCCTTTATTTATTTATGCGTTCTTTTTAGTTTCCTTAATTATTTCTATTTCGTTTTTAAGTTTTAAGCCTTAATTTAAGATTTTGAAATGCAGACGGCGTTTAATAACGAGCGACCGTCCACTTCAATCATGTTCCCCGAGCGACCGTTCATAAATCGAGCAGCGTTCGACTCTGAAACGAACGTCCACTAACACTGCCAGTTCAGTTTGTTCAATCATCACTTCTTTTCTATCTTCTCTTCTCTTCTCTTTTCTTTTCTCCCTCTAAACCATCAAACCTTTTCTAAACCTGTTCTAATCAACCCTAAGGTTGATTTTCCTTTTCTTTTCTTACGGTTTATGCAAGCGAGAAGTAAGAAGGACTTGATCTTCGATCCACGAACTGAAACGATCTATCCTAAGAATGAGACTTCTTCCGATCTTGGCGCCATGGCGGATCAAGATCTAGTTCAAAATCCTCTAATCAAACCCGGACCCTCAAGCTCAATTAGCTCTAATTGCGCAGCAAATGCAAGCTCTGCGACAGCAGCGAGAATCAACAAGGTGGCATAAATCAACAACTTCAACAATTTCGCGAGAACCGGCAATCAAGCGAACCGGGACCCTACACCCCATATCTAAATCAAGACTTTCTCGAGGCATAGACCTGTTCGTCCTCGACATGGGAGGAGTGAACTTTGATCTAAAGAAGCGGAGTAGTTGCTCTGGTTCGAATAGCTCTTTCCATGAATCTTTGCTCGGGAAGATCCACACGACTTCTTGTCACATTCGTACAAATCATGAAGCGGCCATTATCCTGGTGTTGATTACGAGATAGTCAAGTTAAAGCTATTTCCTTTTGCTTTGAAAGGTGAAGCAAGTCGGTGGTTTAAATCGTTGGCACATCATTCTCTCCATACATGGAATGATGTCAAAAGAGCCTTCGCTCTTAAGTGGGTTTCACCAGGCAAGATTATGGAGATGAAGCGGAAATAGCTACGTTTGAGCGGTTGGAGGATGAGGCTGTTGGCAAAGCTTGGGAGAGATTGAATCTCTTGATGAGGAAATGCCCCAATCACGGATATAACAGACATGAGTTGCTGGAACTATTCTATAGAGGTGTCTCTCAACCTAATAGAGACTATCTTGACTCCACAACTCATGGATCCTTCTTAGGGGAGTGATGAGGCGCTACTGAGTGGTGAGACCATCGCCAAGAACAATATGTGGTCGACTCCCAAGAAGACCAATGTTGTTAAGAAAGAAGAATCACTATAGCGATCCGATACAAAGCTGTTGGTTGCTCGGATGGAATTGATAAGCAAGCGGTGGCCAATCTTCGACGCGACCTTGATCTTGGAATGCGGTAGGGACGGAGATGACGAAAAAAATAAATCTAATGGATAATCAAAACCAACCCTTCCGAAACTTCAATCAAAGCCGAAACTACTCGGGATTTCAACGACAAAACATCAATCAAGCCAAGTTACCACCTGGCCCTTCAAATTCGAATTCTTTCAACTCAAACTATCAAAGGACGACTCCTAACTCCCAAAGGCCGCGAGGTGAATGGAACCAAACTCAAAATCATACCACCTCATGTGTCCTCAACACAAATTCGATGAAATTTGGTAGACATGGTGAAGACCTTGTCTACTAGCGTTAAAGCTATTGAGAGACAAGTTGGTCGGATGGCGGACCCGGCAAGCAAGCGAGACCTCACGGTAAACTTCCGAGTTATACCGAGAGAAACCCAAAAGTCGAGTGAATGTTTGCCTTTGCCATTACACCACAATGGGAGTATGGACGGAAGAAGAGCTCAATGAAGAAGCGTTGAGAAGTGGTAAAAAGGCTGGACCGGGAAGATGTCGTGAAGCGAGTAGCCCTCACGGCGCCATGAGTTCGGGAGGGAAATCGAAAACCACATAGCGAAGAAAGCAATGATGAGGAGCTTAGTGACAATTCTTGGAAGGCGAAAATAATTACGATGATGAGGAAAGAAAGGAAAGTCAAGGCGGTACCACGACTAAAAAAAAGAAGAAAAGTTAAGTAAGATGGAAGGATAAGGAGGATGAGGCGATAAAGAATCAAGCTACGAGGAATGATAAAGCCCTTCCTTATCCACCAAAAGGAAAGAAAGCCCTCACTAATGACAAGCGGTATCTTTGGAGTGAGAGGATGTAGAGACACTCAAGTTAGTATGCCCTTAGTCGAGGTATTAAGCCAAATGCCTAAATGCTCTAAGTATCTTAAAGAATTACGTGGGAGTAAGAAAGCTTGAGGATGGTGAAGAAGTGCTCTGCGAAGATTGCGCGATGGTTTCCAGAAAAGTCATTTGATTAGCGAGGTGACCACTGGCGGACCTTCAATCTCTGTGAGATCGAAGGCCATTTGTTCGAAAATGTCTTATGCGACTCGGGGGCCTCTATTAATGTGATGCCATTAAGCGTATGCAAAAGCTCGGGTTAGATAAAGGATGCGAAGCGCCCGATTTCTCTTGGATGGTAGAGCAGATCTAGCGTGAGTGCGCGGCCGGTTGTGTAGCTAATGTTCTCCTTCAAGTTGAACATTTAGTCTTCCTACCGGTAGGGTTATTCTAGACTATCCACGATAAGGAGATGCCTCTAATTCTAGGCCAAACCTTTTTAGACACTTCTAACGCTCTCATCGACTTACGCAAAGGGCAGATTACTCTTAGAGTCGATGACACATCCGTCACCTTCACACGAGGACAAGTCTGAAAGAACCATAAGCGATGAAATATCGTTTGTTGAAGCAATTTACGAGGATGAAAAAGATGCCTACTCTGAAGAATCGAGAGGAGTTGTGAGAGATAGGTGTTTTTGAAGTCATGAACATTGAAGATCAAGGTATTGCGGACCATCTTCTAATTCATTTCAAGCCGTAGGCATTGGCGAGTCATCTTCACTCGCTCACACCCAGGCTGTTATTGAGTTAGAAGCATGGAGATGCCCGACAACAAGCGATGATCTCAAAGAAGCGAGTCAAGAAGACTTCATCCCTGGTGAAGAAGAAGCTCACGATGGGTAGTTGGGGCGAGGTAGACTTTTGTAGAGAGACTACTCATTGGGAAATAGATGATTGGGAAGAGCTGGCAGAAGAGCTTAAAGATGAAGAGTTAAGAAAAATGACCGATCACAAGAAAAAGGAAGCAAGTGTTGACCGGTGGATTCCGATGGATGATTTGATCGATGCCTTTTTCGGGGTTGAGCCTCGGGAAGATGAGTTATTGTTTAGTCAACCACTCCAAGCTCATAAAGAGAAGGTGGCCCGTTAAAGTCTAGTATTGAGCAACCACCTCTCGATTTAGAGCTCAAACCGCTTCGAAACACCTTAAGTATATCTTTCTTAAGGATGGAGATAAATTGCCTTTGATCATTTCTTGAAACTTCGACCACGAGCAAGAAGCACACGTGATAGAAGTGCTTAAAAAAATATCCTCGCGTTCGGATGGCAAGTGGGTGATATCCGAGGAATCGGCCAGGATGTATGCATGCATAAAATCCGAGCGGAGGAGGGAGCTAAAAGGTTAGACAACCTCGAGAAAGGCTGAATCCGCATATGCGGGAGGTTGTCAAGAAAGAAGTGATAAAGTGGCTTGACATGGGCATCATCTATGCAATCGCCGATAGTGAGTGGGTCACCCTACTCAAGTTGTGCCAAGAAGGCGGAATCACGGTCGAAAAAGAATGAAAAAGGGGAGGAAGTTGCCTTACGACTCGTGACGAGGCTCTGAGTGCGTATTGACTATCGTAGACTTAATGAGGTTCTTGCCAAGGACCACTTTCCCTACCGCTTCATTGACCGACTTATTGAGCGAGAGTGGTCATAAGTATTATTGTTTCCTTGATGGCTATTACGGCTACTTCCGGATAGCCATTGATCTAATGACCAAGAGAGACAACTTTTACGTGTCCATCCGGTACTTTTGCTTTTAGCGAGAATGCCATTCGGCCTATGCAATGCACCCGCGACTTTTCAACGGTGCATGTTAGCCATTTTATGGACTTGTGGAGCAATGCATGGAGGTCTTCATGGATGACTTCTCGATCTCTGGCGATAGCTTTGATGAAATCTTAAAGAATCTAGATATGTACTCCAAAGGTGTGTTGAGAAAAATCTGGTGCTTAACTGGGAAAAATGCCATTTTCTAGTAGGCGAAGGAATCGTTTTGGGACATAAGGTGTCCAATCTTTGGTATTCAAGTGGATAAGGCTAAGGTAGAAGCCATCGAAAGGATGGCGTACCTAAGGCAGTGAAGGAGAGTGCGAGGTTTTCTAGGACACGTTGGCTTCTACAGGCGGTTTATTCGAGACTTTTCTACTATTGCCAAGCCTTTATCAAATCTTTTGAAAGATGATGTAGATTTCTTGTTCGATGTGAAGTGCAAAGAAGCTTTCAATTGTCGAAAGACAAGCTTATCGATGCCCTATTTTAGTTGCACCTGGTGGACCAATCCTTTCGAGTTGATGTGCGATGCCTCTAATTACGCCGTGGCGCAGATTTTAGGTCAAAGAGTTGATAAAAGGTTCGAGCCCATTTTTATCTGAGCCGCACCTTGAACCCGGCTCAATGCAATTATACCACAACCGAGAAGGAATTCTTAGCCGTTGTTTTTGCCATTGACAAGTTTAGAAGTTATCTTCTAGGGTCTCAAGTTGTTGTATGGACCGATCATGCAGCCTACGGTACCTTATGGACAAAGCGGATGCAAAACCAAGGTTACTTGATGGATTACGATTTTACAAGAGTTTGACCTTGTGATTAAAGATAAGAAAGGTAGTGAGAATATTGTGGTGATCATTTATCTCGCTTAGTAAATGAGGGTGCAGAGAATCACAATGATATAGGCATTGATTTTCCGGTGAGCAATTGATGAAGCTTGAAATGGTTAGGCCGTGGTATCTTGACTACGTCAACTATTTAGCGAGTGGTCATTTAGAGGACATGACGTATCGGGGAGAAGAAAAAGTTCTTTTACGATCTTAAATATCTCGTATGGGAAGATCCTTATTTGTTGAGTGCAGTAAAGGCGGATTGCTTCGAAGGTGTGTTCGGAGCATGATCGAGTGGGATATCCTAGAACAATGCCATAGCGGTCCTACCGGAGGTCATTATGGAACACCGAAGGCGGTCGCAAAGATCCTTCAAGCCGGATTCTCTTGGCCGACTCTGTTTAAAGATCTGAAGCCTTTTGTAAAGGTTGTGATAGGTGCCAGAGAACGGGCGGCGAGTAGTAGGATGGAAATGCCACTTAAGCCCATTCTTGAATCGAAAGTTTTCGACGTTTGGGGCATAGATTTTATGGGACCCTTTCCATCTTCGTGCGGTAATAAATATATCCTCGTCTGCATTAATCGACTATGTTTCCAAGTGGGTTGAAGCCATAGCTACCCAAACTAATGATCATAAAGTCGTGAAGAAATTCTTGCAAAAGAATATCTTTACGGTTCGGTATCGAGAGCACTCATTAGTGATGAGGGTACCCACTTTTGCAATCGCCACTTGATAAAATCCTTGAAAAATATGGTGTCAAACACAAAGTTGGTTCACATATCATCCCCAAACCAGTGGCCAAGTCGAGGTAAGCAAACGGAGCTTGAAAAGAATTTTAGAAGACCGTGAACAATAATCGATCTAATTGGAGTCTTAAGTTGGATGACGCGTTGTGGGCTTATCGTCTTGCATTTAAAACCCCGATGGGCACGTCACCCTTCCAAATGGTCTATGTCAAAGCTTGTCATTTACACATCGAACTTGAACACAGAGCTTTACGGGCAATTAAATTCTTAAATTTAGATAGCCAACTCTGTGGGGAGAAGCGGTTGTTACAATTGAGCGAGCTCGGCAATTGATTCAGGCGTCACGAGAATGCTAAGCAGCAAGGAAAGAACGAAGATACTCCATGACGCTAAGATCAAGGACCGAGAATTCAAAGTTGGTGAAATGGCTTTACTCTATAATACTAGACTTCACTGTTTCGGGTAAACTCAAGTCTAGATAAGTGCAGCCCCTTTGAGATTCTCGAGGTTAATCCAAGTGGAGTAATTACTTTGAGCGGGTATGGTAATCAAGCTTTTAAAGTGAATGGTCATCGACTTAAGAAATATTTTGGGCAACCAAAGGAAAAGCCTGAGACTCTTTATTTCCAAAGAAGAGATGAAATCTGAGATGTCTGATTTGTGAATAGATTCCATCTTATTTCTTTGAGTCGGATGATGACATTCCTACCTCTACACTGTGAGGAACCTTCTCCTGAGACTCCCGAGCATGTTAGCACACCTCGCCTATCATCCGCAAGAACACGAAGAAGAGTCGGTGTAGTTTGGAGAGAAAATTTAATGATCTTATAGCACACTTGACTTGTTGTTGTGGTGAAAATCATTTCCGCCCGATGCTCACGATTACGATCACGAGGTGGCGGTAGTCAAACCAAAGTGGCCCGATCCGGGTTGATCTTTTGAAATGTGTCAAGCTATTGACATTAAAAGAGCGCTCCTAGGAGGCAACCTAGTTATTTGTTTTTTTTTTCTTAGGTTGTTTTATTGTTTTAGAAGTAGTACTTTAGTTGATTATGTGTTGATGGTTATTCCTCCTACATTCATTGTAAGTGTTTTGTGTTATGTGTTGCTCATATACCCCGTGTACCCGAGATTATATGGTATGTCGAGTGTGGCGAGATACTTTTGAGCGAGTTAAGCTTTTATGTCCAGTGTTGTCTATTCGAGTTGTCGCGGTACATTCATGCTCCGGCTGACCTCTGCCAACTTTCATCCGACAACCACTTTGTTGAAACCAACTAAGTTTTCTTTTCTTTTTATTACGCACATTACGAGGACATAATGTGATTTAAGTGTGGGGGGGTAAATTGGGTATGTTTTTATGCTATATCCTTTGAAATATGAGTGAATGTTAAATTTCCACGAAATTTAAATTTTTGTGAATCTCGAGCATGTGGTTGAAACTAAATGCTTGCTAGTTGTAGTTTTCTAACGATGATAGTATGTGACTTAGTGAGATAATTATAGCATGTCTTTACTTTCATGGAGCTAGTATTCATTTCACACGTTCACGAGAGCCTTTGATATTGAAGCAAGATTTTTGAACTATATCCTTTCATTGTTTTAGTGATTTATCTTAGGAAGGTCAGTATAGTAACACCTTAGTTAGACCGTGTGCTGTGAATATCATAAAGTTTGAATGTGATAAGTGAGATGTAACTTATGTCTTGAAAAAAAGAATGAATAAGTAGTGAATTATTAATAAATACGTTTGTCGAAAGCTGGTCGATGATTGGAGTGCGGTAGGGCATTATCTCGAAAAGTCATATACCACTATGATGACCAAAAGCTCACGACAGTCAGGAGAAGCTACCTTATGATTTGAGTAAGG
The DNA here is from genome assembly GCA_026214975.1 of Gentiana macrophylla. Taxonomy (NCBI): domain Eukaryota; kingdom Viridiplantae; phylum Streptophyta; class Magnoliopsida; order Gentianales; family Gentianaceae; genus Gentiana; species Gentiana macrophylla. The sequence goes on along the minus strand of JAOBSW010000028.1, from coordinate 68,455 downwards.
TAGGGTGTTATCACGAAACATCCTATTCTACTATGATGGGTAAGAGCTCATTCTGATGTGCGTAAAAATAAATAAAATAAAATAAAAAAGAAAAGAGAAAAAGCAATTAAACTCAAGACTTTGTTATCATTGAATTTATACCCAGTAGAACCGCATGATATGCTGTAGGGATTATCCTACTGAGTGCGTGGGAAGGCTTTGAGTGGAGCTATTACTGCCTATATCTAGGATAGTCATTGGATTTTTGAGAGGATATTTCTTTGAAAGGCTTGTTAAATTTGAAAAGGGCTTGTCACACATACACTGAATCTATCTCGGTGATGGTATTGTTTGCTATAGTTGTTGTATCTTTTGTTACGTGAGTTAGAGATCTATGTGGATTGCATGAAAGTTGAGCTATAGTTTTGATTGTTTTGTCCGAGGGCGTACAAAAGCTAAGTGTGGGGGTGTTGTTAAGGCCATATTTATATGATTATTAAGGGTTATATTTCATTATTATTTCCCCACATTTGCATATTTACATGAGAATTAAGGGTTTAAGTGTAATTATTTAGTAAGGACGATTTTAATATGGTTATTTGCAAAATTGATTATTTTATGTGCTAAATTAATGGAATTATTATTATTTGAGTTTTATTACATTTTGCAATGTTTATTTATCCTTTAGGAGGCTGAATTTCGAGTGCTAAAGAGGATAAATGAAGCTCAAGTCGAATTATTCAAGATAGAGTTGGAATTGGCTTGAAGAAAGTGGATAAAGATGAAGAGATCAAATCCTAAGCATTGCAAACGAGCGTCTGCGTCCCGTCCATTCCAGGCGGGTGTCCACGATCTTGGACGGCGTCCGTATGAAGCTCAAGCGTCATCATGCGGCATCGAATCGTATTTTACATTGAGTCTTGAGCGAAGCCAAGCGCCGCGTTCATGCTCCGTCCAGGCATTCGGGCGGGCGTCTGCTTTGTTCAAGCGAGCGTCGGTGCCGACTTAAACCCTAACCGACTTAGCATTCTATAAATACAGCAGCAGCCCCAACCCTAATTTCATACTTTTCATAGCTGCAACTTTCACACCAAAAAGCTGTGGCCAGAACCCTAATTTTATAGAGATGAATTTCTCCAATCCAACAATCATATTCAACATGATTGTTGGCTAGAAACTGCTGCAAGAGTGAGTCGACGGAGGAAGCCCATCATCAACACAACCAACTAGAGAGTTCGATGCTTTATGATTAGTGAGTTTAATTTATAGTTTTTCATCACTTTGGATGTTGTTTTGTATTGTTCATGTTTTGTTTGAATTAACGATTCTATGAAACGATTTATTTTTATCTATGTGCTTGGATCTATGTATGAAAATATATTGGTTTAAGTTTTATTTCGTTCATGTGATGCAATTAATTGTGTTATAAGAGATTATGCATAGTTGATTGAGTAGAGTTTGGGAACAATCTCGTGATCATGTTTGGTATCTTTGTTTAGTTTGTTTGAAAAGATAAACGAAACCCTAGAATTTGGTTGTAGAAATTCAATTGAATTAAGTGAAAAATCACTACTAAAAACTATATCTTTAAATCACCATCTAGTTGGGATTGTTGGTTGATGGGTGGAATCTAGTTGCCTCGCTGTGTTTTCCTTTAATTGTTTGAATCAAATCGTTTAGATTAAGTTTAGTTTAAGTTCTAGTTTTATAAATCCTAATTTCCTGCTGTTTTCCTGCACTTTTCTGTTTATGTTCGTAGTTAGACGCTCGTCCGAAATATCGAACGAACGTCCATTAGATTAAGCTTTCAGACGCTCGTTCACTTTGGTGAACGCTCGTCCATCTTTCTGTTTCTATTTTTTTAAAGTTGTTTTCATTCCTGTTTTAGTTTTAATTCTTAGGTTTAGGTTTTAGTTAGTTTCAACCCTAGTTTAGTTAATAATTGTGACATAATCGATATAGATTTATACTTGAATTCGATAAACATTCCATTCCCTTAGGACGACCCGATAACATCCTATACTACGATCCTTATACTTGGGGTGTTTCGGTTATAAATTGTAAAACTCGTTTTTACCGAACAATTAGTCAACTCTTTGACAATTCACATATTTATGTGGTAGTCAACCCCTTGCCTCTAGAATAAGACAGTCCTGACGAGGGCCAATCACCGCAATACTCTAGTCAAGTCATAACCCAATATTCGCGAGATCTCATACGATCATATCTCAATAACGACGATATACCCGTGGTAGGTCAACTCCCGACGAGGGCCGATCAGTTGGATCCGAACAAAGGCTCTTCACCATTGCTATAATGTTGGAGACAATATTTCGACTTGATTTTTTTTGTGGAAGTATGTACGTAAATTAATTCACTTAATTAATTTAATTACGGTCTCATCAAATATATTTGTCTCTATAGATATACATCCTACACATTTATCTAGATCGTGTCTAGTCATGCATCTTTCGTATCATATAAAATAAATACAAGCACAAAATAAATAAATGCGTAAAGTAACCGGTATGATCATGGACTTTTCCTAGGTGCGGTTTCGAATACAAATCGACGAACCGCATGGTCACAATCTAAGGTAGCTGCAACCGCCAATAGGATCTTTAATGCTCCATTCTCCAATGAGATCTTTATTTTTCGTCTTTCTTTGGTCTTTATCTTCTGCTCCATTCTTGTTACATTTAATTCTATCTAATAAAATAAATACACTCGCCGCAAATGGGGGGGAGCTGACAGGAATGGGATAAATGCAGAAAATAAACTAGGTCACGTTCTACATAACGGCCTAGGACAATTTTTAAACCAACATAAAAATTAAATCATTCACATCTATCCTATCGGTCGAGCCCATGATCAATCGGAGTCCATATAATCATATTATATCTACTATATCTAATCCATACAATAAAATCTTATGAAAAAAATAAAATTAAAATTTAACTACTTGCGTCTTAATTAATCAATTAACATTTAATCTATTAAATAATTTTATCCAATCAATTAACTAATTAACATTTAATTAATTAAATGATTTTAATTGAAATAAAATTAACGATTAATTTTAAACCGATTTTAATTTTAATTTTAATTAATTAGAACTATTCCAAAAATAAATCAAAATTAAAATTAAGTCTCTTTTGTTTCTTTCCTTTTGATTCATAATCAAAAGGGATGCCTTTAGTTTCCTAAACAAAAAGCATCTTCCTAAACCAAATTTGGTTTAGGCCTGGCCACTTTTCAAAATTAAAATTTTGGAAGTGGCCTAGGTCTTTTACAAATAAAATATTTAAAAAGGGCTTAGGACTATTCCAAATCAAATATTTGGAAAGGCCAAATATTTTTGGTTTAGGCCTGACCACTTTCTAAAATCAAAATTTTGGAATTGCTTTGGCTGTTTTTTACAAATCAAATATTTGAAAAGGGCTGAGCTATTCCAAATCAAAATTTGGAAAGGCCAATATTATTTTAATGTCATGTGGCATCCCAATGGTCCAAACTATTTGAACCATTGGTTAGCCACATGACACAACTAAACAAAGAGATATCAATCACAACTATGAACAATATTGAATCAGAAATACACAAAACAAAACCGGGGACCACCGCATCACACTAGCAGCCGCCGCCGGCGATTGCACGGGGGTGGTGCCGCCGCCGATCGGCCGAGCACCACCATGGCCGCCTCCCCCTTTTTTTTTTCTTTTCGTGTATCAATTTTGCAAATAAAAAATCTTTCATCTTTTAATTTCATGATTTAAATGATAAAATTAACTACGCCAAATAACACGAAACTCGCTCTGATACCACTGTTAGGAAGTCTACGCGGGAAAGTGTTGCATCTGCTGGTTTATCCAGGCTTGTTGCTGTTGTTGGTTCTGCAATATTTGCATCAGAATTTGGTTTAATTGAGCGGGATCTTGGTTATTATTCCCTTGGTTCTCCGGTTCGTCATCGCTAGAACCGTGTTCGCTCATCTTGTCGAAACCTTGAAATAATCTTCTTTTGACAATGTCTCGCTTCAGGTTTCGGGTTAAAGATAAGATTTCCCTTCTTACTCCTGGTTTGCATAAACCAGAGAAGTAGAACAGGAAGAAATCAACCGTAGGGTTGATGAGAACGAGTTTAGAGAAGATTGGAGGATTTAGAAGTTTAGAAAGATAGAAGAGAAGAGAAGAGAAAAGTGGAATTTTTCAGGGACTGAACTGGTGTTCAGTGTAAGTGGACGCTAGTTCGTAGAGGATTCGTGAAGTGAACGCTCGTTTCGCAGCACGGAACCAGCGTTCGAGAGATGATGAGGCGCAGGCGGGCGTTCGTTGTATGGGTGAACGCTCGTTCAGAAGGTTTTTAGTATTTTTTTAATTATTATTATTTTATTTTATTTTTTTTTTTTTTTATAGAAAATATATAGAAACCGAAACTGGAAAAGAAACCTACCTACGAAAAGTTTAAAACAAGAAAAACACTAAGACGGTGAAAAAAAAAATGTGTTGAAATCTTCTAGGGCTAAAATGGAAGGGAAAACAGTGGATTTTGACCTCGAAAACGCACTGAACGGCCTACGTCCGTTCACCACGTCGTCGGCGTCGGAACGAGCTTTCCGAATTGGGGTCCTGCGTTCCAAACGGATACTCGAGCCGAAAGTTATGGTCAAAATACTACCGCGTGCTAAAAACGATCCCTTTTGACACAGAAAACTGTCCTATGAAGAATCCGACAACCGTTACCGACTCCCCGGCAACGGCGCCAAAAACTTGTTCGGTAAAAACGTGTTTTAAATTTATAATTACGGAACACCCCAAGTATAAGGTTCGTAGTAAAGGGTGTTACCGGTCGTCCTAAGAAGTCGAATGTTAATCGGATTAAGGTGCGCTTATTATATATAATGTCACAACTTATTAACTAAAATTAAATTTTATACTAATTATGATCTAAAAGGCAATGAACAGTAACTATGAACAGTAACGATGAATAGTAACAGAAAATTTGCGGAAAAATAAGGATTAACAACTAGGGTTTCTAACACTAATTAACTAACTAGGCGTAGCAATTAACGATTGTTACGAACGATTTCGGTTTATCAAAGATTTAAAAGAACGGTAAAACAACAAGGATCCACCACACAACAATCACGCAACCACTTTATGATCCAAATACGATTTATTGGTATGATCAATCTCGAAATCGACTAAATTCCTTTAAATCAATTTCTAGGATTCGTTTTCTTTTCCAAGCAAAACAAATTAACATTCATAACAAGATCATAAATTTGTTCCCAAATTAAACAACCCAATTAACAACAAGTGATTCCTCAAATTATTATTAACCGTATCGATTGAAAAGCTCTATTATTGAATCATATTTCCATATAAATTCAAAGCAAAATATGGTTTCATTGACATTCCTATCTAATAAAACACTTAACAATTAATCCAAGATTCAATCGATAAATAAAACAATATTCAAATCATAAATAAAAATAAACTAACGATTCATGGTTGTGATGACGTTGTGTGGTTTCATCCGTTGCTCTACCGCGATGTGCTTAGCCTTGCATCATGATGATGATCACGATTATGAGAGAAGAGAAAATCATCTTCTATTTGTGAGTTGAATATGCGGCTCAAGAATGTGTTGCCGCAGGAAGAAAATTGTTGTGATATATCCCCTAGGGTTTGAGTAGCTGCACATATATATAGGTGATAAGGTCGGTTAATGCTGCTGAATAATTCCTAAATAATTAGGGAATTAAAGTATATGTCGGCTGTGCTAGGCGGTTTGGCTTGGACGCTCGTTTAAAAGGCTGCAACTTCTAAAATTCATATCTTGAGTTGTAGACCTCCAAAAATTATGATCCGAATGTCATAATTAAGCTCTCGGAAAACTCTACAACTTTCATTAAGGACTCTTCTTCAAAAAACGCCTTTTTGATTAGCCCGTCGTATTACGAGTCGTTTTCGGGATTTTCCAATACCACAGCATCATTATTCAAACTTGTAACGCTCATATCTCGGGCCTCGTAAGTCGGAATGAAGTGATTCAAGATCCTGTAGAATCCTCTCTTCAAGCCCTACAACTCTTATCTTGAGGTCGAGAGTCAAATCAGTGTATATCATATCAAGAACTGCATCGGAAGTTCGGCTGCTTGAATGCTTCATTCCAAGCTTTATCTCCATCTTTATCCTCTTCCAAGTCAAAAACATGTATCTACATTGCATCCAAACACCACAAAAACGTAACAATATCCAAAACCATATAAAACAATCAAATAATCGTATAAATTGATACGTTTTCATATTTAACTCTTTAAATCACCATTCACTCAATATTTCACTATAAACCTCGAATTCTATGAAAATCATACGTATATGGGGGAAATTGAGGTGAAATATATCCTTAAAAACACTACAATTTGACCCTTAACAGAAAGCAGCGGAATTTAAAATTTTATTTCATTTTAACCAGGATCGACTTCGTTTAAGCAATAAACAAATAAGCTAGAGACGGTGGTTACCTTGGTTAATCTAAAAGATCGACGCTTTGACCGTCTAAGGAGAGTAGTTCTGCATAGAGCCGCCCAAGTGTTCGGCCTCTACCGCTAGTCCACACGAACAGTCCGCCGGAATCCCATCATGGATTGCTATTGCAAAACTCCGGTTGCTAGACCGGCCTTTTTCCCCTCTCTCCAACTCTCTATAGGATGCTCTCTATTTTACACAAGAACTATGAGCTCTTGCAATTGTGATGTACTAAAAAGATTGACACTCACCACTTATTTATAGTAGAAGGTGGCGCCATATCAAAGTGTGGAGGAGAAGAAAACAATTTTCCAATAAAATAAGGAAAATATAATTGATTGATTTATCTCATTTATTTTAATATCTTATATTAAATAAATCTAGGATATTGTCAATATCTTATATTGAATATTTCCAAGATATTGTCAATATCTGATATTGACTATCTTTATTTTATTACCATAAATCAATTTACATATGTGTATATATCACATATATATTACACAAATAAATAAATAAATATATATATATATATATATATATATATATATATATATATATATATATATGTGCACGCTTACACTAGTGTATCTTATACACTTCAATGTATGACCCATATTGCCAAATATTGGCTTCCGAAATATTCTTTAATTAATATAATACTATTAATATCTTGTATTTAATTTATTCATAATAAATAAATACCACCATATTAATTTATCACTATAACATTTATAGTACGAGATAAATTCTTTCCTTATTTGGTTATCACCTATAACCACATTTTAATCCGGATAGATGTGCATATGTGTGTGACCCGATAGGCTTCTGAATATGTTGGCCGTAGACACAAAGTGCAAATTACAAAAACGCCCTTCATACCTAACTATCACGGGATAGCGTCTAGCAACACACTGTGACCCCCAATTATCGGAAGAGTCAAATGCAATGACTACTACCTTTCATGTGAAACAGTTACCGTGTAACTTACAATCCTATCAGTAATAATATCCATACGATCGTATCTCGAGTGTCGATACATTAACGATCGTATCTTATAATCTGGATATCATGCTCTCTCGAATTAACTCATTTACTCCCATTTTGCAAAGATTCACGAGAGTAAGACATTCCTTATAAGAAGGCCATTTCGGATATTCGATCCCAATCATAGGATACGCGATTCCCGGATGACCAATCATGTATACTCCGCATGCTTCAGTATCACACCCAATCACTACCGCATGATCGCCCCATGGTTAGGGGAAACCTCAATAGTGTCAAAGCATGACAATCCACACCGTGATACCATGAAGAATCCGGTCTAAAGGATAATTACACAACCACCACATAGTGTGACTCTTAATGTAAGTGGGTCAGTCTAACGTACGCATTCTCTAATACACGTCCACGTACAGTCCAAGTGTCTTTACACTTCGATAGATGAAATCTATCCATGCCCTTAAAGATAGAAGACATCTAATACGTGCTAGCATGTTCATACTATCAATGTCCTGTTTAATAGTACATCAGCCTAGAGACATTTAAGTATCAAACTTATTAAAGTGATTAGAGATCTCATCAACCATAATCGCCTATCATGGTTTCTCTATCACAGTTTAATACTAAGGACGTTATCATATAACAATTCATAATTGGTTCTTTAAAAGAACAAATACATGACAACATAAAATCCATTTTATATATGTATAAACATAAAGAAATAGTAGAAATGATCCGACCGGTCGGATCCAGTCCAACCCGATTGGGTTTAGGACACTATTTCAACATGCGGATGATTGTATGGTCTTTTTTGAGCTTCTGGAGGGTGCAATTGAGGCACTGATGGATCTTTTCCTTAGGTATGGCTCGCTCTCATGTCAAGATATTAATTTCCACATGTCGAGTATGTTTTTTTCGGATGCCAGCCTTATGGAGAGGCGTGAGATCATCACTGATTTGCTTTAGGTGTCGTTGGGAGACAGCACTGGAAAGATTTGGGGCTGCGGTATTTGACAAAGCGGAATAAGCGCCAAGTGTTTGGATATCTAAAGGAGAAAATATTGATGATGCTGTCCGATTGGAAGGACAAGCTACTATTTCCGGTAGGGAAAGTGGTATTCATTAATTCAGTTCTACATGCTATACCTACGTTCATCATCCAGTGCTTCAAGGTTCCTGTTATTTTGGTCTGAGAATTAGAGATGGAGATTTGGGGGTTCTTTTAGGGGGACACGGACAATAAGAGAAGGTGCATTGGAAAAATTGGAAGACTTGTTGTCTACCTAAAATTTCGGGAAGGGGGGCTTGGCTTCGGGACTTGGAGTAGTTTAATTTAGCACTGTTGGGCAAGTAGGCTTCGCGGCTTATGCAATCCCCTGCTTCTTTCATGGCACAGGTTCTACATGGAAAATACTTTGATGATGGTATTTTTCTAGCAGCTCGCTTTGGGACGAGGCCATCCTACCTGTGGCGAAGTATTCTGGAAGGCCGGGACTAGATGATCAATGGGATGAGGTGGTGTGTGGGGGATGGTGATTTAGTTTTTGTCTTCCACTATGTTGGGACGGTGCGGCAGCCATCATTCCGAATACCATTAGCCGGACATGAGCTTCCAACGGATGTGAAAGTGTCAGACTTATTCCTTCCCCATATGCGTCTTGGGATGCCCCCTATATTAGGGAGTTGTTTCATCCATGGGAGAGTGATGCAACCTATAGCCCCGGGTAATCATCGAGACAAGCAGATTTGGCATTATGATCGTTAGGGGTTTACACGTGGAGTCTCGTGATGTGATCCCGGCAAGATTAATGGTGGTTTTCAAGGGGAAAAAAGAAGAAAAAGAAATAGAGTGAAAGAAGCTGGCATTTTATCCCATATTGCAAATTTGACAGATTTACTTAGAATTTTATTATTATTTATCTCTTTTATTTTTATTTTTATTTCTATTAAATAACTTTGCCCCACATCGTTTTGGGAGTAGTTTATTTCCTTTATTCCAGCCTATAAAAGGGCATCATATGTAACTTTTATAAATAGTTAACTTTTGAGTGAAAATTATTATTTGAGTTTTTTTGAACTTGTGAGTGTTCTAGGTAGAGTACTCAAACCAGAACTTATCAAGGTCGTGAGCATACCTTGTGGCGTTCGTAAACCGAGGTTCTTAGATACAAGGATATCTAGGGGTCGAGATCCTTAATCCAAGGTTCTTAGGTACACGGATACCTAGGGGTCGTGGAGTTCATTTTCATTGTTCCTACAATCAAATCTTTGGGCAAATTCAGAATTGAGCCTCCTCGGTTCACTTCAGTTGGTATCAGAGCTAGTATTGTAGCTAACAAATATCTAATTTTATTTATAGTTCTTTATTTCGATTATACAAAAAAAAAAAAAAACATTTTTTGTTTAATTATTTCGTCGTAGCTCCAGCCAAGAACACCATAAATATTCAAACATTCATCCATCCTACCCGGAAAACTTGAAGATTCTTCAAACCTTCAAACTTTTCCCAAGAACCCTAATTTTCCAGAATCCTAATTTTTCCGAAACCCGTTTTTGTATCAGGTCGTTTAATACCCAAACCACCTCCAAACGATCTGAAATTTTAACCACATCTAAATAAACCTGTTATCTACGTTTTCTCTCTTTACCAAATCTTGTAATTCTGAGCTTATCCTTGTCAAAATCGCCCCACAACAGCGACCGTCCTGTCTGAAATTCTGCAGCCGTCGATCTGTTTACGTTTTCGATTTGAGTTGGTTACACAACTCCAAATCCCCTAAAAAAATTCGGTATTACAGGAAATTCTCTGTTCTACAACTTTCGTCTTTTGATTCTTCCCAGATTCGAAGTAGTTTGAGCACAATCTGTACAAAATTTCACTGCTTAAATTATGGACTTTCTGACAGCATCATATTTAGGGTTTGATCATTGTTGTGGTTCGTTCTATGTTGATCTCCTTATATGAGTGAGCGTAAACATGAATGAATTGTGAGAGACATGTCTTTCTTTGAATATTATGAGAGACGGATCGTAGGAAGGAAATGAGAGAGGGCGGAACAGAGGCGTCAAAATGAGCTCACAACTCGAAATGAGAAATTGTTAGCATGGAAGGAAAGGATCCTTGAGAAGCATGCTCGTGCATTCGTTGAGGACTATAAACAAGAAACTACAGTTAGAATACCAGCGCTTTGGGATAGATGGAAGAAGGAAGATGAACATTTTGGAAGAATTATTGAGAGGATGATGTCAAAAGGAGGGCTGAACGTAAGAAAGCACAAGAATTAGTCGAAGAGAAAAATGAAGAGGTTATTAGTATTCGTGAGGAGGAGTTGAAAGAGGAGGAAAGTGAGAGTGTGGTGGAGGTTCCTGAGCCTAAATTTGTTGATGGAAGAGTAGAGGTGTTTGAGGTGTCTATTATGGAGGAAGAACACGCGGAGTTGTTTTTGGTTGAGGCAAAAGAAGATGCTATCGTCCTCATTTCTTGTTCTGTTTTTGTTGAATCTTCTTTACAGGTCCATGATGATCAGCCTCATGAAGAGGACACCGGGCTGTTGGATACATCCAATCTAGCCCCTATATTTCCTTTGGATACTCTATCCCCGGTTGATAATGGTGGAAAACCGGCGCACACTTCTGTTGATCCTTTTGTGGCGCATGTTGTTGTTTGTTCCCAATTATATTGCTATGACTACGTTGCTACCACTACGAGCTTCATGCACATCTATATCAAGCCAAGAGATTGTTCTTATGGTCCGTTGAGAAAGCATAGATCACCATGTACACCTGCTATTGCTTTGGAATCATATTTATGCATTGTATTTGATCCCAGTATACCATTGATGATTCTTGAGGGCTGTTCATGCTTTGTACATGTTGCTGAATTCTACGACATTAGACATCCTTTTGATTCGAGGACGAATCCTTTCCAACCGGGAGGGAATGATGTGATCCCGGGCAATATTAATGGTGGTTTTCAAGGGAACAAAAAGAAGAAAAAGAAATAGAGTTAAAGAAGCTGACATTGTATCACACATTGCAAATTTGACAGATTTTCTTAGAATTTTATTATTATTTATCTCTTTTATTTTTATTTTTATTTATATTAAATAACTTTGTCCCACATCGCTTTGGGAGGAGTTTATTTCTTTTATTCCAGCCTATAAAAGAGCATCATATGTAACTTTTATAAATAGTTAACTTTGAGTGAAATATTATTATTTGAGTTCTTTTGAACTTGTGAGTGTTCTAGGTAGAGTACTCAAACCAGAACTTATCAAGGTCGTGAGCATACCTTGTGGCGTTCATGAAACCGAGGTTCTTGGATACAAGGATATCTAGGGGTCGAGGTTCTTAATCCAAGGTTCTTAGGTGCACGGATACCTGGCGGTCGCGAGCTCATTTTCATTATTCCTACAATCAAATCCTTGGGCAAATTTAGAATTGAGCCTCCTCGGTTCACTTCAGTCTGCCTACTTCCTGACGCTTTCACTTTATCGGCCTTCTCTCACGGTCTTACGACCATCATCATCAGGAGGACCTGACAGGGTTTGGAGGATGTGTTGGCAGGTTCCTTTGCAACCATGTATCAACACTTTTTATTGCGATGCCTTCATGATTTCCTAGCCATTGGACAGGGCTTATTGTGGCGTGGAATGAGGGATGGTGTGTGCTTGGCTTGTGGGGAAACGGTTGAGACGTTGAAGCATTGTTTATTTGATCTGAGCTGGTAGAGAGAATTCGGGAAGCATCTTCTTTTGGGGCAGCTGACGTGGACTCATCTCTCATCTTATGTTGAGGATCTCTTTATGCGTTTGATTGAAGAGAGAGTAATGAAGGGGTGCGCAGTTTGCGTGGCTCTTGTGGGGTATTTTGAAGACGAGGTGCTCTGCTGTCTTTGAGGTTCAACCGGTTCGAGTCTCAGCGGTTTGTACGTACACTCGGATTACAGTGGGAGAGTATGTGAATGCGTTTGGTGTCCAGGGGCCGAGGCAGCAGTACAGGGATAGGTGGGGGAAACCACCACATGGGACAATAAAATGCAATATGGATGCGTCGGTGTTAGAGATATGGGCAGGGGTTGGTCTCATCTATATGGATAGTCAGGGAGCATACCACTTTGACACAGGGGAAGCGGTTGATCTTATGGAGCTGAGAGCTATATACATGGCTTTGGTGGAAGCGGAACATTTGGTCATTCAGGGTTTGGAGGTGAAGAGTGATTGTTTGTCTTGTGTCCACCGCCTCTCTCGGCCCGTGGAAGATGTCAATCCGTTTGGTCGCTTGACACAAGAGTGCTTGGCCCGTCACTCTAGGTTTACTTCGGTTGGTTTTTCATTTATTCGGCGCTCCAAAAATGTCGCAGCGCATCTTTTGGCACGTCACGCCCTTTTGATACCTGATGTTTTTCTTGGGGCACCTCTCCCTCAGTGGATGTTGTCTCCGTCTGTTTGGCGGATTTGATTAATAAATGGCTTTGTTCCTGAAAAAAAAAAAGATTTTTTTCATTTCAAATAAGAAAGAAAGAGAAAACACCGAGAAATGAAGGGCGGCAATGTAGATTGTAAAGAAAATTACATATAATAATAATTATATTTTAACTTAATGTAAACAAATATTTACAGAAAAAGTCAATCTTGTATCGAGTCTATAAATAAAATAATGATAATTTTTAGGGAAAAAAAAAAATATAGATAAGACATAAAAATCTAAATCATCAAATCTCAATTTTCTTTTCGATAAATACTCTCCTTTCACTTAAAACAAAACCCATAGTATAGAAACTTGATGTATTTTTCAAAAACCTTGGTGAAAGAATCTGTTTATAAATTATAAAAAAAAAAAACTAAATTATGGTATCCTCCGGCTCATGTATCTCATATCCACGATTGAGTTCTTTTTCAATATTGGCCACAATATACTTTTCAAACGTGTTCTCATCCAATAAGTTTTAATGAAGCATATTATATATGCCGTGTGATAAGGGTCGGACTAACCCTTGCCACGCGTCGTTAATAGAGTAGCTAAGTAGTAAATGAAGACAGATAAATAATAGCATTAAAGGCCAGGTGCCTTATGTCGAACTTGAGTACAGACAATGGCCCCAGGTGGGAGGTCTGATCCGCCCTTCCGAACAGACCACTGAAGGTCGGGTCGGTCATAAGGGATGTCGGGTAAAGGCAGTTCGGGCCGAGACGGCCTAGGGGGGCTCGACGCAGGTCGACCAGAGCCTTCCATATCTGTTATTCACACACGTGTGTATATTTATAAGATAAACATGGAATGATTCTTTCGTCATTAAGACTCTGATCGTATGCTTTGTAAGAAGCTTGTACAGTCTGGGAAGGGGTTTTGATTGATCAAAAAGAAGAATCTACTTCAACCGATATGCCCTTAGGCACAGCCATACATAACATAGAAATCACACTTGGAAGGGGTGGACAATTAGCTAGAGCAGCGGGTCCTGTCATTTAAACCACCGTGATTATCTCCTAAAATTAAGGGATTGACACGCTAAGCAAATTCCTTAGCGGTTACGAAATAGAGTCCTTTAAGGACAAGGCACAGGCATGCCATGGACGACATGTGCTCTATTTAAACGATCACAAGGAACTGCGATAGACTTGATTCCTGAACAATTACAGGATACGTAGGCAATTTGGGATTCAATATCTCAGGCTCAGTCTAAATCACATAACAAATCTTCTTATTTTAGGGTTTGATTCTTGTTATAATTGTCGGTAATTTCGGCTTGCGTTATATCACAGACGTTTTCCAGTATCGTCACCGTGTTTATTTAACCGACATCCAATAGGTAATATTATTTACTACAAGAAAATTGGGTAATTACGACACAAAATTTACATCATGCATTAAATGCGCGTTGTAATTTTAACAATTTACAACATTCTTTCATAAAAATCGTGCAGTAAAAATGACATCATTAGAATTTACTACGCGCATTTAAAGCCCGTCGTTAATTATATGTAGTAAAATTTTATTAAAAACACTATTTCTCTATTATGTTGGCTGTCTTTTTCTTTCGATTAAAATGTTTTCCTAAAAAAATGTTTCAAGATTTAAAATGTCCGCTCCTTTTAAACCCTACACAATATTGAAGCTCTTCGCCTCCATTTCTTGCGCTCAGTGTAATGGCTCCCCCTGTTCAAAATTAAACTTGAATATTCTTTTGTTCGCCAGAGAAGCTGAGCATTGTAGCCAATTGACTCGTTTCTTTTGCTTTGTTCTTCGAGGTTTGTCTTTGGCATTCTAAGCGTCTTCGGTAGGTAAGCCCTAATTCTTTCAATTCGACTTTCCATTTTCAACCGTGATAAGCTGCTTTAAGCTTTCAGATCAACGAATTTCGACTTGGATCTGGTTATTCCGGCCATTTTGTAGTGCAAGCATCTGGTTATTTAACCTTACTCGCTCGTTTTTTCTTTCAGAGTTGTGCTTTGTGTTTTTTAGACATATGATTGCATTTTAGAAACCTATTTGGTGATGCATGTTAATCGGTCATCAGATTTTTCTCAATTGACATTATGTTCAACTTATTATGAGGTTAAAGGTTCAATGTTGTATGAAAAGCGTGATTACATTATGTCCACTCTGGATGTGTTTTCTGCTGTTGTTGTATGCTCCTTTTGGGCTCTGTTGATTCCTTTAATGCTATGCTAAATATGTAGATGAAATTCAGTTGATTTTGGGCTCTGTTGGATATTACAAGATTTCTTAAAGCAATGTACATAGAGTTTTAAGGGATTCATGATTAAGAATCGATATGGTTTTGCATACTTTAGAAAGAACTTCTCTGTGTATGGCTTGCTTGCATTATTTTTATGCGTAAAGATGGATGTGAAATATAACCAAACTTGCTTTGGCTATCTTTTAATGTCACTTTCAACTTTGAAGCATCTGCTGTTGGATATATTGGATAGTGGGTTAGTACAGATAGCAAGTTAAAGCTTTAGACATCACTTTAATTAGTATCGGATTTAGCTTCCTTTGGCTCATATTTGTTGTTTGAAGGGCTGTTGATAAAAGATGCGATTAGTGACACAGCTTTATGGATTAAATAGGAGCATTATATTGTCGAAAAATGCTACAAGAAACAGATTTTCCGTAGATTGGCTCGCCGATGGAGTGATCATAAAAGTAGAACAAAGAACAAAATTCAAGAAAGCGGCGCGTTAAAAGGCTTTGACATCTGCGGCATCCAATTCCTGCCTAGAAATGTCCATAGTCTTCTTTGCATTGGAAAAGTTTCTAAAGTCTCGGATGATCGCCAGGCATTGGTAAGCTTTTATAAAAAGTCTTATGAGCTTGAATAGTAATTTATAGTAAATAAGCTTAATTGATTTTATTCTCTACTTCATTATATTTGATCTCCTTTAGTGCTCCAGTGCTCCTGAGATTATACTTTATATGTTTCGTAGGAAAAGTCTAAAAAATTCAGAAACTTGAGAAGCAAAAGAAAGTTGTTGCATAAGACCAGTAGAAAAAGTATGGCGCAAGTCGAGTACGAGATGGTAAGTATAAACATATTATGCTACTTCAACTAGATTAACAACTTTGATAATTAATTTTTTTGGTTTTTAGAAGGAACGAAGTTTGGACCCTGATTCAATAGGACGGAGTGATGTGTGGCTTGAGGCATATGGATCAAAAAACAAGGATGGTGTTGAAGATGCAGAAATAGTGGTGAGCAAATGCTTAAGCACTGAAGTAGATTTCATTTTATTGTTTAATTCTTCTTTTGCATTTTGCAAAAAAATCGTTTGATTTTAAGATTTTGTTAGTTATATAGAAATCACCTTTTAAATTTGGGAAGTAGTTGTGTTTTTCCAGCAACAAGTCAAAAAATTGAAGTTACATGTGGCATCTTCGAGTGTTACGGATGATGCTGTAGCCAAAGTAGTAGGACCTGAACGTCGATGGAGGGTACGAGGACTCGGCTTTGGAGCACTGCCTTCAAAAGTAGATGGCCAAGCCCATGCAACACTACAAGAAAATGTGTTTTTTTGCGACCACAGAAAGTAGTGGCTAAAAGTTGTTTGTAGTCGCAAATAGATTGTTGGCGACTACATGTGGTCGCAAATACGTAGCCGCAAGAAATTTGTCGCAAAAAATCTATTAGCGACTACTAGATGTAATTGCGAATACTATCAGACATTTAGCGACTACAGCTGGTCGCAAATGCCGTCAACATGTTTCCAACAACACCACGTGGCAGCTGACGTGGCCATCGTATTAACGACTACGATGTAGTCGCTAATGAGAACTAGTTTCCCACAAGTCTACTTGGCAGCTGACATGGCAATCATTTTACGTATTAGTAATCCTAATAAGTAATCCTATTTATTCTTATTACGTATTAGCAGCTATACTGTAGTCGCAAATAATAGTTTTTTTCTATAAAAAAAATTGTAATATTGATTTGGGGCGTTGGCAAAAGAGGGACGGTTGACAAAGTTTATGGTTGGGATAACTTGTTGTCCCAAAGGTTTGGCAAAAATGACCCATATTACCATAAGGCTGTTGAATACCCAATTTACCCTTACAGACCCAATTTAAAATGCTACCGCCGGTGACTTCTTACCCTCCTGAATCCTACCGCCGGCCACCCCCAACCTAATCTATCAATTTTCCCGCCCAAATCGCCCCCAATTTACCTCCCTTTCAAACCCGACCCGTATTTCCCCCATTTCCCCCCATTTTTAACAGCTCAATTGGCAGCCACAGCTCCTCCGTTAATATCGTTAGAACCTCCCATTTTCACAGCCTCCATCGTGACTGGATTAGAGCTGAAGTTGAAGATGAGTTCATGTATAAGAAGCTGAAGCTGAAGCTCCATTGTCGATTGGATAAGAAGCTGAAGTTGAAGCTGAGTTCGTGAATCGGTTGAAGAGGTGAACGAATCCAGAATCCCTCCAAAATCCGTCACGGGTATTCTTCTTTTTATTAGTTTTTTTAGGATTATTGAAGTAGGTGTTAATATTGTAAGTAATGAAGTGGGGAAGAAGATGCATTGAAAGTAATTGAGAAGCTAAAATTCCTAGTTTGACTAACTTTGTTAGACATTTGTTGTTTCCCATATTGCTATTCTTCAACCACACCAGTCCCCTGCTATTTTTACACCCCTGTTGTTGGTTTATACAAGAACAAGTTTGAAGTTGTTATCCCTCTGTTGTTTGTTTTTGCCCGTAATGATTGTATTGAATGGATTTTTGCAGGACATTTTTTGATTCGTCATGGTTAGGATACGCAAAGTTTCGATATTTGTATGTTATCCTGTTGAGTTTGAGAAGAATGTCGTTGGTGATTGGGTTTGGAAGTATGTAGGAGATGAAAAGAAACAAGTGACCAAGCTTGTAAGCTTGAAAATAACAGTTCCATATAACGAATTGTATGAGATGGTGAAAGTAGATTTGAAAATTGACACATGGTTGAATGATTTTGAAATGAAAGTCATGGCTCCTATTAGTAAAGCTTCACCAATGGTAATTGATTGTGATAAGGTTGTGGCATCGTTCTTAAGTGGTTGTGATCCAAAGAAAGATGTGATATTGGTAAGTTTGAAAGCAAAGGAAAACGGAACACAATTTGAGGGAGAAACAATTGTTCAAATGGAGGAACTGATTTTGGAACCCAAGAAACAAGTGTTCAAATGGATGTTGGTGTAAACGATCACGGTAAATGAGAGATTTGATGGAATCGGGATCGATGAATATTTTCGTAGTAGAGAAACTGCTCCTGCTTCATCACTTTGTGAAGATAGTTTCCTGTTGTCCTTGGGTGCGGATGCAATTTTAGTACCTCAAGACCCCCCGAACGATGCCCTGAATGAGGAATCATTGAATGGTGGCCCCCAGAATGTGGATTCGTTGAATGGTGGTGTCTTGAATGCACCGGAACCCGAAAGAGGTTTAGAAGGCATTGGTTTTATCATGAAATGTTTAGATATTGTGAGCATTCTAGAAGAGGTAGACATACAAGTCAACGAATTGTTCAAAGCGAAAAAGTTTTTGGTGTATAAGGTTGAGTGGTTGGTCAGAAGCATCATTTTTATTTAAAGTGGTAAAGTCCACCAAAAGCCTTTATGTAGTGTCGTGTGTGAAGCGGAGGGGATGCAAATGGCGGTTATGAGCAACCAAACCTCCTAATAGTAGACGGTTTAAAGTTGCACAGTATAAATTTGAGCATACTTGCCAACCTATTATTGGTAGAAAAGAGCACAGGCATGCTTCATACAAGCTAGTTGGCAGATATTTATGTTCGAGGTTTAAAGATGGCTACCGTACCAATGCACCGAGGTTTAAAGATGGCTACCGTACCAATGCACCGAGGGATTTAAGGGCAGACTTTTTCGAAAAAATTGGGCATGAGATAACTTATGAAAAGGCTCACGATGCCAGGGTATATGCTGATGCAATCATCCGGGGACAACAAAAAAAAGTTATGGAAAATTACCCAAGTATTGTCATCGGTTGGAGTTGGCAAACCCGGGTACTTTGACATATATTAAAACTAAACCAAACGATGAGTTCTTATATTTTTTAAGGTCGTTTCTGTGGACGGGACGCATTTGAAAACGGGTTACAAAGGTGTTCTACTTGTGGCAACGTGTCAAGATGGAAATAGAAATCTATTTCCAATAGCATGGGTGTTCTTGATGTTGAGGATACGGAATCGTGGCAATGGTTCTTCGAAAAGGCTGAAAATGATTACAGGTGACACCGATGATGTAGCAATACTTTCTGATCGCCATGATGCTATAAAAGCAGGATTTGAGAATGTGTACGTGAATGCTCATTGTTGGGTAGATTTTGCATCACTAAACAAAAAGAAAATTTATAAACCCTAACCTAATTGCAAAACTAACTCCTAACCGGCCGAATACCGGGTTGTTGATAGTAGAGCGAGATAAGTAAGGGTCGATCCACGAGGAATTGGGATGTTGAATCTAATTTCATTAACTCTCTCAATTGTTACTCAAAGAATGAATAAACAAAAGAAACGAAAGAACAAAACATAAAAAAAGAAAAAACATAAACGAACAATCAAAATAAATCTAACCTAAGAAACATGGGAACAACCAAAGTACAAACCTAAGTGATTTCAATTCTAGTTAATCTCATGATTCTAATTCAGGTTGTGGTTTCACCCTTTCACGAGACACAAATCCCTAATCTCTTAGTGAACTTATCTTTCAAGCTATGAAAGCCTACTTTGTAGTGAATTCAATTATCTATCTCTCATCTTTCGAGTGTTGAGACCGATTTACCAAACAAAACTCGGGTGTAGATTCAATTAACTCTCGCTTTTAAAGAACCTAACAACCTAGGAATCTAACTCATTAACTTGTCATCATTAATGGCTAAAAACTCTATCTTTCTATGGTGATCTAGCGTTTATGCAACTTCCGTATTATAAACATCAATCGTGAACTAATCTTTCGATTCTAATTCACATGGCATACAAAGCGCATAGAAAAATACAAACGCGACTTAAAGCTCATGAAGATAAAGCTGAATTAAATTAATTGAAAGAAATCAAACTCACATAGTCTTGATACAATGGTTGAACTCCATGGAAACGAAAAGAAAAGCTACATAATCTACTCCTAATCTAACCTCGGTTCGCCCGAGCACAAGGCTCGGGTGACCGGCCTTCAACTCTCAAGATGCGGTGTGCTTTCTTTTTTTGATGTGAAGAAAAATATGGATGCCCTTAGGGTTGGGGCGACGGTTTATTTAAATAGAAGATTAAGTCGGTTTAGGCAAAGCGCGCGCGGACGCTTCGTTTGAATACATGGACGCCCGTCCCATTTGCCTTGACGGAGAGTCAACGCTCGTTCGACTTAAATGTCTGGAGACTCTGAATGTAAAATCTCTTCTAGGACGCTCGTCCATATTGACTTGAAATCGAATTTCTTGATTTTTCCATCTTTATCTTGATTTATTTCTTTCCTTATCTCTTTTATTCTTCCATATCTTTAATTGATCCTCTTCCATCTCGAATTTAGCCTTTTAGGATCATCTTTTCCATCATTAATTGGGTATCTACAAATATCAAAAACATACCAAAACGTAATAATTTCCAAAATAATATAAAAACATCAAATAAACATAAAAATCGATACGTTTTCATATTTAATCATTAAAAACACCATTTACTCAATATTTGACTATAAGGCCCGATATCTATGAAAATAATCCATATATGGGGGAAATTGATGTATAATATATATGTGAAAATCACTATAATTTAGCCCTAAACAACACCCCCACACTTATCTTTTTGCTCGTCCCCGAGCAAAACAAAACAAAGTCAAGCTCGAGACAAATAAACATCTATACAAATATAAAGTATATTCAATAACTTAGAGGTTCACCCGCGTGAGTGTGTGCATAGCCATAATAAACTTCCACTAAGTTCCACAATTTGAAAGTTATTCAAACCAAAACTAGCCCGGTTTCCCATCTAAGTTAGAAATATTCTAAAATTATAACAGGCACTTTACAAAACATACATATCCCAAAAAGAAATAGTAGAGAATATCTAAAACATTTCCTGATGCACTCAGAGGATAATCCCTACAACATATCCTTCGATTTATACTTTGGGTATAAGATTAACGATAACTAAGTCCTTACTTATTCATAATAATATATTTCAATATTTTCACTTTTTCACACTTTTCTAACACACATCGAATAAGCTTTTGCCTCATAGCGAATAGGACATTTCAAGATAATCCCTACCTTACTCCAATCATAAGGCGACTATAAACCGATCGTCGTGAGCTTTGATCATCATAGTGGAATAGGACATACGTGGTACACCTACCTCACCCAAATCATAAACCACTTCCGACACACACAATTACAATTATGTTTACTTAGAGATTTCCAGGTGGCGTGTGGAAAAGATTATTTTCTAGTAGCACGCACTAACTCGAGCATAACACCTCAAGTAAACAATTTATTACTATTGCAAAGACTTAATCACGTTTCACTTATCACATTCAAACTTACATAGATATTCACAAAGATGTCATACTTTAATCCTAGAATACAAACTACTAAACTTTTCAAGAATTGTACATAAGCAAAGAAACATGCTATAATCATCAAAAATCTCCAACTAAAATGGGGTAGGCTTTCAACATTTAGCTCATCATTTACTATGGCATGTGAAAAGAGTGTCGGGTGAAACAACTAAAATTACTAAATATACGAATATAGCATCAATGATATAAACTCAAGCAAAGATATGCCTTTGTCTACTCGGGAAAAATTAAGCACTTTTCATATAAATACTAAAAATATGAGCAAACAAAGTAGATACATAAATCATCTATCCTTCCCCACACTTAGATTGCAACTTGTCCTCAAGTTATACAGAAATAATAAATTAGAGAACTTAGTGATTGAATGTTGGCAATTTTGAGGAACCAACAAGAACCGTGATTGCTTGCATAGCTCAAGATGGATCGTGGAGCATCACAGGTAAACTGAATACATCGTGAAAGTGCACAATAGCTATCAAAAAGTATCCTGCAGACTTGATTAGTGCAAAAAGAGTCTTCGGGGAAAAAGAAAAGATTACATATATAAAGCACATGGAAAAGAATTTATAGAGATATTCAAATTATGCTCGCATAAAGATGGACTACATATACATGAAAATATCACAAACTCGTAGGCTAGGTGCAACTACATGAGAATGCAATACAATGCAAACTATATGAAAAATCCTAAAAATAAAATAAATTTACGGAAAACGAGGTAGTATTACGGAAACCGACAGTTAACTACGCTCAAGAAAAATAAAAAAAATAAAAATAAAAATAAAAACAGAAACAATGCAACTAGATGACATGCACTAAATGATATGCATCTAAGTGATATGCAAAAATAAAAGAAAATAAAAGAAAGAAAACTAGCCCACTCATTTGCAACACGACATGTATAAAATAAACGTCTACCAAATAATGACAGGTTACGATAAACGACAGTGCTGTCCATTACATGCAGTGTAGACGCGCTTTAAGACTCGTCAAAAGTGATAGCATTATGGAAAACCAACAGTTAGCTATACTAAACATATATAACTCATATGGCCTAAGACGTAGCATACGGAAACCGACAGTAGCTACCCGTATGAGTTACAAAAACAACAAGGAGGCACATAAGTCTCAAAGCTTAAAAGATTCATCACAGCGGTATGTAGCATACGGAAACCGACATTAGCTACACTAACAATGATAAGAACAGTTATAGCGTACGAGAACCGACAGTGACTATAACATGCCTAGATGAATCAAGTATATTATCAATTAGATTCAATTATTTAACATGGATCCGTAGATGGAAAGATGTAAACATGCAAGTTCAGAACATCTACGTAAAAATAAATAGCCACAGAAGCTCGAATGTAAGCAATCCATACTAAATAAAAGCATTAGGAATGAGATCAAGAAAAACTCGACTACCGAATCGGCGTTCAAAGACAAATGACAGGCGTTCACCTCAAAATACTGACTTTGGACGAGCGTTCAAGAAAACAAACGCTTCGTTTGACTTGAAAACCAAGCTGGACGGACGTTCGTAAAGCATAGACGCTGCCTGGTCCTTTAAACGAATGCAGTCGAAAATATTTGAACGGACGGCGTCCCAATACTTTCAAACGCTCGTTTACTGCAGCTAAAAGAATGGGCGGGCGTTCACTAACTTGAACGCTCGTCCATACAACGAATACACAGCAGAGCAGCAGAAAACGCAGACAAACCCTAAAAACTTAAAACACATATTAACACGTATCACAAAGCAAACCACTTTCAATTAAAGCACAAAGAGGTTAGATCGAAAAACACATAAACACATACTTCACGTTTAAACAAATCGAGTAAAAACTTTTGCACATTCTTAACCTTATGGTCATCGAAACACGGCAAAATAAAAACTCTCGATTTGGTAAACGCTACTTTTATTAAAATGAAAAATAAACGTAACAAAATCGAGAAATAACAAGATCAGATTCAACATGACACCTATTCCCCGGCAACGGCGCCACTTTTGTTGGGTAGATTTTGCATCACTAAACAAAAAGAAAATTTATAAACCCTAACCTAATTGCAAAACTAACTCCTAACCGGCCGAATACCGGGTTGTTGATAGTAGAGCGAGATAAGTAAGGCGATCGATCCACAGGAATTGGGATGTTGAATCTAATTTCATTAACTCTCTCAATTGTTACTCAAAGAATGAATAAACAAAAGAAACGAAAGAACAAAACATAAAAAAGCAGAAAAAACATAAACGAACAATCAAAATAAATCTAACCTAAGAAACATGGGAACAACCAAAGTACAAACCTAAGTGATTTCAATTCTAGTTAATCTCATGATTCTAATTCGGTTTTGTGGTTTCACCCTTTCACGAGACACAAATCCCTAATCTCTTAGTGAACTTATCTCTCAAGCTATGAAAGCCTACTTTGTAGTGAATTCAATTATCTATCTCTCATCTTTCGAGTGTTGAGACCGATTTACCAAACAAAACTCGGGTGTAGATTCAATTAACTCTCGTTTTAAAGAACCTAACAACCTAGGAATCTAACTCATTAACTTGTCATCATTAATGGCTAAAAACCCTATCTTTCTATGGTGATCTAGCGTTTATGCAACTTCCGTATTATAAACATCAATCGTGAACTAATCTTTCGATTCTAATTCACATGGCATACAAAGCGCATAGAAAAATACAAACGACTTAAAGCTCATGAAGATAAAAGCTGAATTAAATTAATTGAAAGAAATCAAACTCACATAGTCTTGATACAATGGTTGAACTCCATGGAAACGAAAAGAAAAGCTACATAATCTACTCCTAATCTAACCTCGGTTCACCCGAGCACAAGGCTCGGGTGACCGGCCTTCAACTCTCCAAGATGCGGCTGTGCTCTCTTTTTGATGTGAAGAAAAATATGGATGCCCTTAGGGTTGGGGCGACGGCTGTTTAAATAGAAGATTAAGTCGGTTTAGGCAAAGGCGGCGGCGGACGCTCGTTTGAATACATGGACGCCCGTCCATTTGCCTTGGACGGAGAGTCAACGCTGTTCGACTTGCGTCTGGAGACTCGAATGTAAAATCTCTTCTAGGGCGCTTCGTCCATATTGACTTGAAATCGAATTTCTTGATTTTTCCATCTTTATCTTGATTTATTTCTTTCCTTATCTCTTTTATTCTTCCATATCTTTAATTGATCCTCTTCCATCTCGAATTTAGCCTTTTAGGATCATCTTTTCCATCATTAATTGGGTATCTACAAATATCAAAAACATCCCAAAACGTAATAATTTCCAAAATAATATAAAAACATCAAATAAACATAAAAATCGATACGTTTTCATATTTAATCATTAAAAACACCATTTACTCAATATTTGACTATAAGGCCCGATATCTATGAAAATAATCCATATATGGGGGAAATTGATGTATAATATATATGTGAAAATCACTATAATTTAGCCCTAAACACGCATCAAGGGTATTGTACCTATCACATGCAAAAGAATTTGAGGACTCGTTATCCAAAATTGAAAATCTCAAGGCCTTTTAGGGATCTTTGTGGCTTATACTTATCTGAAGAGAGTTCAAGATTTGCTACGAAAAACTATGCGGATTGGATTCGGATATAAAGAAATACTTGAATGAATCAACGTTCCCTTATTGGTCTAGATGTCACTCTAAGGCTTGTCGGTACAATATAATGACAACAAATCATGCCGAGTCTCATGAGCAGTAAGTTTAAGCGTGCTCGGGAATTTTCGTAGTTGGGCTAATTGAACATATCCGGGGTGAAATGCAAAAGTGGTTTCTTTGCAAGAAATACAACTTCTACAAAATGAGGTGCCCCTGTCACTCCCGAGGTGGAGAAGATAATTAAAGGACACTATAAGAAGGTAACTCGGTATAGTGTTTTTCCTATTGTTGACAATAGCAAGTACGAGGTGTTTGATACGACAACCCAAGTGTGTTATGTTGTTCGGTTGGATGCACGGAACTGTGATTGTAAGTATTTCAATGTACACAAGTATCCATGTGTGCATGCCGTTCTCGTGGAAAGCATATTGGGAAGCATGCGTGCAGTATACATCTCCTTATTATAGCACCGAGTATTGGAGGAAAGCTTATGCTCAATGTGTGAATCCTTGCCGAACTCGGCGGATTGTGAATATCCGAAGACGTCTTTGAGCAAAGTGGTTTTGCCACCGACACGCGATAGGGGACAAGTTGGGCGTCCATCAAAAAGAAAAGCCTCTGCCGGAGACGCTACCAGTAGGTCGATGAAAAAGAGAAACCACCTGCGGGAGACGGGCCTAGAAGGACTGTACAATGTAGTAAATGCAAGGGATATGGCCATAACATTACTACTTGTTCGCGTGTGACTGCGGAGTCTGCCCCCCAAAATGAGGATGAATGGAGTTAATTGTAACAACAGCTATTGTATTCTCCTTTGTTCGTGTTTTAACTTGTTTGAGTATGATGTGTTGTCTAAGTTAAACATAATGTTTGAGTATGATGTGTGAGCTTTCAAATATTTTGTAACATGAGCAAAGCTGTATTTGTTGTTGATTTAAGTTTTTTTTTTTCAGACCGACATGATAACAAGTTCAAACTTGTTTTTTGTTGATTATTGAGATGTTCACATGAATGGAGTTGAAGAATAGCAATAACCCAGGGGGAAAACATCAAGCACACTTGATCATGACAGAAGGTTTGTAGAATACAAGGCAACATTAATGTTTTCAAAATAAATCCCAAAAGAAGATAGCGGGAATAAATCCCAAAGACAACAATCCAAGTTAATCCCCAATTTTTCAAAACAATTCAAATGAAATTTTGATTTTTGGGAGGAATACAATAGATAAGCAAGCAACATAACAATACCTAGAAAATTCAAGTTCAACTAGCAATAAAAAACCAATACAACTCACTTAAACACAAGAATTGACACAACCAACACAAGAATAACAACTAATAACACCATCAACCACCCAATCTTGGTATCAATTTTTTCCAAACAAAGTCGCTGTATTTCTTCATCTCTACCACCATTTCCAATTGAGGAAACTTCATCATAGGCACCTCTACCAATCGGGTTGCACCATTCAAAAAAGTCACAAACAGAGCACTTGAAATACAACATTCCCTTGTTTGGCTTACTCATTTCAACGATTTTCAAAGTTGCGTTCTTTTCACACTTACACTTTCTATACTCATAGAGAATGTCGCGAGTTCCTCCGGTTCGTCCTCTAATTATTCAGCACCTTTCTTCAATTCGTTTGAAATTTGAAAGAAAATTCAAATTTTGGGGAAAAGGTATCGGGAAAATAAATTTAGGGTAATGAATGGGGAAAACATCCCTGATGATGAACGCATCAATACTTCGCAGGCCACCATCAAAGATGTAAAAGTGGCACCAGATGAAATCATTTATCTCACCCTCATCCTTTGATGAGGAACAGCTCTTACAAGCCATGTCTATGCTTCCTAGTGTCACTGAAGAAGTTTTCGCGATGGTATGCTATCGAGTGCTTTTATTGGAAGAAAAAAAAGCAAGAAAGGAGGAAAGTTGTTGAAAGACATGGAGGCAGCTCGTAAAAATCATCCCGGGCCGTCAAACTAAGAATAGGTTTTACTCGACTCGTCTAGTTATATTCCCAAAAAAATAAACTATAAGTTCGGGTTGTAAGATATCTTTCCCTTTGATATAAGTTTGGATTTCGGAGTTGTAACAATTACGATTTATTTAGTTTGATGACAATGTTACGTCTTTTCGATCTTGACTTTTGTGATCCCGAGTTTTTTTAGCCTCTGCGTTGCTTTTATTTTGGTACGATGATGTAAGACTTACGTATAATGTTAAATGCATTTAATGTTATACATACCGAACGCTCTATTTCGGATAAAAACTCGGATCGAAATACGAGACGTTATATATATATATATACTAGTGATCATACTTCGTGCAAGGCACGGGTTTGTGCCCTCTGCAGTACCTTAGGGATGTCGATTTTTACACACTCATATGCATATGGTCCATGATTACAAATAAGGGCATAATACATAATAAACATTTATCATAACACTCATTGTTCCAACAAGTTAAAACAACAAAAACATAAACACCATTGTTCCAACAAGTTAAAACAAGTTCAACAAAAACATAAACAACATTGTTTCATACATCATAATTGTCCAACAAACCCTAGTTTCCATAACCGAATCCATTACAAAACACTCCTCAATTGTTCCAAGAAACTCATCCATCATTTTCAATTTCTATGGCTCGAATTGCGATGCTAGCAACTCAGCCACCAACTTCTTCCTCCACATTGTCATATGTCTGCTGTCAATCGCTGCCACATTCATATTTCCAAGCAAGAACTCCAAGAATTTTATTGTGTAAATCCCACAATCAGACCTATACATCATACAAGTTACTCAACACATCAAACAACTTCACAATCTGTATTAAAAAGACTAATATATACTAAGGTATGCTTTGCATAAATAGTAAGAAACATACCCGTTCTCCTGAAGGGGACACTTCACTCTCTCCAAACCAAATTTCTTTAAAGGATAATTTTGGAAATCATCCACATGCTTCCTCACTAAATAAGGTATAAGCCATTCTGTAGAGGCATAAGCCGTGATTGAAGAATTTCCAGTCTAATATGGTCTTTCAAACTTTGTCATAAACATAGATCATCCTGCTTTGTAGATCAACTTTCAAGAGAAACCAAGTGATCAAGCTCGGACACCGTATATATAGATATCTACAACCGGACCAGGGTTGCCCTCCCACTTGGATTTTCGCCTCACATACTTCAACACCTTGTTATCAAAACTTAAATTCCCTAATGTCACTTCCTTATTCATGCCTGCATGCATCTGTTTTATCAGTATGGCAAAATATGTGTCTAGCACGCGAGCATCTTGCTGAAACAGCTCTGGATATGCTTTTTGACGGAGGCTAATCTCACAAAATGCAGCATTCATAATCTAAATTGTATCGTAAAACATTATATATTAGTTAAACAAAAATTCACCGTATATTGCTGCAAATATAACACATCATCGGGCTTACCGGGGTTGTCACCCATCCCCCATCCACAACTGCTTTCACATCTGAAGCTTTGACATCTCCATCAACCAGCCTCACACTTTTACTATGTTCATGAAAATGTTAAAGAAAAATTTAATAATATACAACGACAAATGACTTCAAGTGTGCCAAATTGATACCTGTTATCTGCTATATGCATAAAGGTATCAAGAGAATCCATCAACTTAGGTTCTAATTCTCGGTGCGGATCAAAAACGGGAACTGTATCAAGCTTCCTTCTCTTAAAGTTCTGAAAATAAGGATATGATGGCTCCCCCTTAGCACCTTTTTTCCCTAACCATAAAATGAAATGTTAAATATCCACATAAGAACTTAAATTTCATAACAGTATTATTGTACATTTAATTAAAGTGTCGATTTCTTTTCTTAATTACAACTACCTTTTGGAGCTTCGATCATGGCCTCTACCGGAGCGTCCACAATGGGATGTTCATCAATCTCCACATAATTCATCAATCCTAAACATGTACAATTTCAACAAACCAAAATAAAAAAACAAATTCTACTATTTATTGTATTAAACATAATACAAGTGCAACATTGTACCATTTTACCTTGAGGCTTAGATTGCTCCCCAACCTTGTCATCTCCAACCATTTTACCTTCACTCTGAGATTGCTCCCCAACCTCGTCACCTCCAACCATGAGATTATCAGGATTTACAGGTTCTTGACCTTCACCTTCATGCCTCTCTTCACCTCCAACTCTGTCATTCAAAGGATTTACATGCACATCACCTTCAGATTGCTCCTTCTCCTGGCCTTGAGATTGCTCTCCAACCTCGTCACCTCCAACCATGTGATCATCAGGATTAACAGCTTCTTCACCTTGACCTTCCTGCCTCTCTTCACCTCCAACCGTGTCATTATTAATGGCAGCTCTACAATTTCCACATACAACTTTTTTGGCAATAGCTTCCAACGAATCAACCTTTGTCCGAATAGCCTCTAGTTGAGATTGTAATGATTTGTTCTCCTCTTTAACCACTCTTATAATCTCATCTTTCACCTTATCCATATCATAGCCATTTGCACTTTCAGAGGGTTGGGGAACTGAAGGTTGATCCACATTCACCTCACCTCCTTCTTCCTCACCTCATTCTTTGGTGGAATCAGACATATCCCCATCCACACTAACATCACTGTCGTGGACTTCCAGTAAAGCAACATAATAAGGCTTTTTCAGACTTATGTACACCAAGACTTGGCAACAATTCCACCTACAGTGAATTCATAATATATAAATTAATAAGATTTAAATTAGGGCATCAAACATTTAAAAAAGGACTACCTAACAAGATATACATTCAAACCTGTGCTTGTTCCAAAAGAGCATTGACACTGGAAGAGCTCACCCTCCTTTCCACTGTCCACTTGCGCATTCTTGGCAAGGCTTTCGTATCAACAGACTCTGCCAACGACCGTAAACACGGGATGGATTCAAGTGCCCATACCTACGCAAACATGACATTTACAAAATAACTTCCAAAATTTTATGACTTCCGAATTAAAACAGTACTACATATCATAATACATACCATCAGAGCATGTGGGAATCCATTCAATGTATACCCCACCTTGTCCTTGTCCTTTTTGAACGACTTACTCATGTCACGATTAACAAGCGAACTGTGTATTCATAACACAAGATCCCCCAAGGATACTTGTTGAATGCATCCAAATCATCCACCAACTTAAACCACCACCAATCCAACG
The DNA here is from genome assembly GCA_026214975.1 of Gentiana macrophylla. Classification (NCBI taxonomy): domain Eukaryota; kingdom Viridiplantae; phylum Streptophyta; class Magnoliopsida; order Gentianales; family Gentianaceae; genus Gentiana; species Gentiana macrophylla. The sequence goes on along the minus strand of JAOBSW010000028.1, from coordinate 38,029 downwards.
ACACCTTCTCCTCCGACCAACAAAACATAAGACAAAATAATCAACAATCCCAACTTGTATTTATCATTTTCATCCGCAACATTAGGAAACGCTTTCAACAAATCATTTCTGTTTATTGACTTTATGTTCTTAAAGTAGCGTTTGACAATACGACAACCTTGAGCTTTCTTCTCACTCACTTTCCACTCAAACATCCCAACATTTAATCCGGTAACCAATGTAAATTCCTTCAAACTAAACCTAAGAGCCTTGTTGTTTCCAACCCTAAACCAGAAAATTTCCTTTGAATCGCCCTCCACCTGTCTCATCAACATATTATGCACAATTTGAGTACCATTAACCTCAGGAAGGCTAATTAAATTCCCAAAACAACTATTTCTTAGTGCTTTCTTGTGTTCTCTGTCTAATTCACCATAGACATAATCAGCTTTATCAACATGGCTTCTATTAACAATCTGAGATCTCTTCGCCCTCTCCACACTTGTCAATTGGTATTTAAGATTCATTTCTTTACTACAAAATAAACAAAATAGATAACCCACTTTAGTACATCATCCACTTACAAATGAGCATAAAAAACAGATTACATGGAGCTTAAATCGATTAAAGATACTAATGCACATTTTAATTTCAAATTCAAAATGTCCAATAGTTCTAATTCACAAACTAAACCCGATTAAAGAAATCACCCCCAATATCAGTTTCTACATTACAAGCTACATGCATTACCATAATCACACTTAAATCGACTGTACTAAAGAAATGATAATGACGATTCTCAATCCATAAATTAATTTTACCAGAGTGTTGCCTGACCCTCTCGCCGGAACTGAGTTGCAGACGGAAACCTACTGTCTTCCACGCCGGAACAGACGATCTAATTCCTCCAAATCGGTACTCTTCTATGGATCGATCTATTGAAAACAACTTTGATGTTGTTATAGAAAGGAGAAGAGGAGAAGAAGAAGAACGGTTCCTTTTCACCGACTTCGATTTGGGATTTTGGAAGGAAATGGGAGAAAGTGTTTGGGTGAAAGGGTGTTGATTGAGAGGTTATAAATGAGGGGCAAAACAGGAAGTTCAGACATTTCTTATTATTTCTCCCTTTTTCGTTTTTTTTTTAATACTAAATTGGTCAAAGGTCTTTTACACCAAACATTTTCGGAAATGGGTCATATAAGCCATTCTCCCTATTGATTTCTGTTACAAATAAGGATTTTGTTATTTGATGGTTTGATAAATGTATGTGTATAGGATGACAACAATGCAAAAAAGGGATAATAACAGTGTAATTAGAAGTAAAAACGATATTATATTAAAACAACTATAAATGTCTAATGATATACCGAAAAGAAAGATGTTACAATGTCAATGACGGAAAACATACTACAACACATCTAAATCAAATTTTGGAAGTAGTGGAAGGAGATAAACGAGGCAACTGAACTACACTTAGGGGTGTACAGATAAATTGGAAAACTGGACTAACTGACTGGATTGAACCGAATCGAACCGAAAATCATAAACCGCAGTTTTCCAATTGGTTTTTTTATTGGATAAAAACCGAACTGGACAAACAATCCAATTTTCGGTTTTGCAGGAAAAAACCGGGTATAACCCGAACCGAACCGAAATATAATATATAATTAAATATATGTATATTATATAAATATAATTTCAATACCCTAAACCTAAACATGACTGAGCCGTCGCCGCTATTCACTCTTCACTCTTCAGAGTTTTGAGTCTTCAATTCTTCATACCCGACCCTTGGCTTCTGTTGTGCGCCGTTTCAAGTTCCGTTGCTCTGGAACGCGGATTCTCCGGCCACCTTCAGTCTTATACTTTGAGTAAGTATCCGTCTCCCTTTGCGATCCCACCATTATCATATATCTGAAATTTTCCTACTCTATTTTCAACAATTCTTTGTTTTCCTGTATTTTTTTCGGAGTTGTATATATGCTAGGAGTGTTGTGTTCCCTGCTTTATTGTAGGGCTTTAGATTGTGCTGGAAAAAAAAATGCAAGTTGCGTTAAAAGCATCATTTGTTTAATTTGTGCTGAAGTAGTTATTAAGCCGATTTTTGTATTTATTGGTTGTCAAAGAAATGATCCTTACGTGTCTTTGTGCTTAGTATATTGGCTTAGCGAGTTTCATCCAGATGTGTTATTGAAAAGCACAGTGATTGGGTACAGATTCAACTGAAAGCTTTTAGGTTTTTATGGAAATTTAAAAACAGTTAAAAAACCGAAACTGGACCGAACCGAACTGTATTGGTCCAATTCAATTCAGATTATTGAGCAATTTGAGCAATTCAGTTCAGTTTAGAAAAATTGAAAACCGTCAGTACAGTTCAATCCGGAAAATTACAAAAAACTGACCGGACTGGACTATGTACACCCCTAACTACACTAGCTGGGGAAACCATATAAATATGAGCCTATAAATGCACCATTTGCTCCAATAGTAGCACCAATATCCTCTATCTCTTGTACCACACGTTAATAATCCTCTATAGGGACTGAAGACGTTGACAGGGTAGAGCAGGAGGCAACTAAGGATGCTTACCTGCAGGTTGAATTCATAAACCTTGAGGAAGAAACATAAGTTGCTAAGTTTCTCTCTTCATCAATCTTAGAAGATTAGAATGGAGTTGATTTCTGCCATTCCTCACAAGAATCAATTATCCAAGCCTCTGTCCCTGAATTCACAATACAGTGTTAACCCAACGTATAATTAGTAAACATATAAGCAGAGAATGCAACATCAATTACCACCAAAATTTACAATTCCTAAAAGCAACAGTAAAGGCTACAATTTGTATCAAAAACTTGAGTCTAGCTGCACAAAGACTAAATAAACGCACAGAAGGTAAAGGCACGCCCCCTGGACAGAAAAAGCTGCGTATTTTTCATAAATTACGCGTAGAAGACCACTTGTTATAACACATACTTCCAGCTGGGTAGAATGTCCAACTTTAATAGGTGCAAGGAAGATGTTAAAATTCACCAATTGCTGCACATCAGTATAGCAGAAGAAAACATCTATGAAACCTTTCTTTAATTAGACTGAATGTTTATATGTACATTTTTAGTTTAAAACAAGTTTCTTGATTCGAATCATGTAGAGTTGAAATATTATTTGGTTATGATTCGAATTATCTTTACATGTGTAATGACACAATGTAGTTATCATTTTCCCATGCCAAACACCAAAACTCTCCATTATCATGTTTGATATCTGCTTTTTTGAAACATGATAATGGAGAGTTTACAAGCCGTCGGCTAGTTTAGTTTGAACTAAACATGATAATGGAGAGTTTACAAGCCGTGTCAAAGATGATAACTACATTTTTAGTTTGACACCCTTTTTAGGGCTAGTTTACAAGCCGTCGGTGAAACCTTAGAATGGTTATTAACTAATCCAAGTAGATCAAGCATAGTGGATTCAATAAAACAGGAAAACTGCAACACTCATGCAAAATAGAGAAGGCTCAAAAATATGAAACGTAACTTGTTATAGAAGTTCAAAATAGTCCTGCATACTACAAAGCTTCAAGAAGATACCACAAAAGAAAAGTAACAGGTAACACATTTACAATTCTTAAGGAGATAACATTTTTTTTAAGACAAGAGGCTAGTTTGATTTCAAAGAGCATGTAGCACTGGATCAACATTTTAAAAAAGGTACTTTAATGGGTGTATAAGGTCTTGAAGATAATTTAGTGCTTATGTAAGCTTAATATAGGACTAAACACTCATGCTTTTGCTCAAATTACCTATGTGCCATCTGATTCTTACTCCTGAAAACAATAAATAATATAGTAGGCAAATGCACATAAGTTTGGGCAAGAGGAAGTGCACATCTTTTTTCACGTTTTCCAATTTTATAATGATCAGATACAATGCAATATACAATTTACCCATCTACTTTAGTACATGGCTCTAAGTATCATGTTCAACTTCTAATTTGAGACACCCTGGCCACCCCCTCAAAGAAAAAGAAAACCAACATTGGCAGTTTTATCAAAAAAGAAAAACTTTAAAATCAAAATGCATACCAGAATTTGCAGCCTCAAAATTACATGGTTGACCGGAGATAAATCCACCAAAGCTGTGCTGGCTTCTATAGATATTAAGCTCATTTTCTGATCATGTTCTTTCAAGACCTCTAGTAGGCTTATGACCATGTCAAGTATGTTATTAGCTTCTCCATATCACGAGCAGGGCGCAACCGAAATGATTAATCAAGATATATAACACAAGTTGAAAACACTAACAATAAGTTTTTTGGTTAATATGCAGAATATACTATGTGCCAAATGTGAAAAAAAAAAAATTTGAAATAGCAGTAGATAGAGACCACCGTTAGATCTTATAGTGGTTAAGTCAATGTGACATCTACCTGATACTTGTATGACCAATCATGATAAGGATTCCAAACATAGTTGGTTGTGTGCCTATCCAACATGAATAAAGCGGCAAAATTAGGATTTTAGTCCTCTAACTTGGCCTATTTTGGATTTTAGTCCTGTTCCAACTCCGGTAAGACAAATGGTCATCTGTTGGGCTTTTTTTTTTTTTATTTTAGTCCTATCATCACGGCTTACGCTGACCAGCGACCTAATCATCAAAATTAACTTGTGGACGCTTGCGTCAATGCCACGTCGGATCTAGGTGGCGGTGGGTCCCATTTCTACATCATTGACTAGAAAAAAAGATTTTCCCTACTTTAATTACTTTCCCCAATTCCACTTTTCACCAAACCAATTCACCAAACCCTCTGTCTGCAAATAAGCCCGTTCCTCTTCCATCTTCTTCTTGCAAAATCAAATTCATCCCTAAATTCATGAATCCATGAACCCATGAAACCCACAATACCCGAACCCAATTGAGCCTGCTTCGATTTCGAATTTGTGCTCTTCGAACTGCGAATTCGTGCTCTGCGAAGGTGATGGCAGGAAAAGAGAAGGCAACGCAGAAGAAATTGGATACTTCGATTGTTGGTGAGTGATTTATTTGCATGAGCATTCTGATGGGCAGCTGGGAAATTCTTCTACCGTGTTAAAGTTCAAACATTTACCTTCCAACTTAGATGGTAGAATTTGATGCTGAACAGAAGCCAAAATGGGAACTTTAAATAGCCCATTTAGCAAAACAAACAAAATACAAATTGGGTACAAGAATTTGACTAAACCTACTGCGGATGATTATTGTATTTTTATTCAAAAAAAAAGTCGACAACTTTTTCCAGATTTGGGGACCATAGGTGTTCACGTGTCATTTTTTATTCTTTTTGTTCTTTTCTATTTGATAGCGTTTGGTGAAATTTTATAATATAACTGCCCAGTTGTAGAAAGGTTTCTGCAAAGTGGCGTCATTACAACCACTCATTTCTAACCTCTCACACACGATAAAAGTGTATTATGTGAAAGAGAGTAAAAATGAGAGAATTTCAATGTATGTCACTTGCAGATAACCTTCCTACAACCGGCTGTTATCTCATAAAATCTCTCGTGTGTTTGTGTTTTCCCGACAAGCCATGTTTTTCTTTTCTTTTTTTTTTACTTTTTGGGACCACAGTGTATTAACTTGAAATCTTGGCTTTTTTTCAATGCAATTTTCAGCTTGGAAACCTGTATGCATCTCTTTACGTTTGCATTACGGCGGTACATTTTACACGGGGACTGGGTCGAAGTATGTTGGTGGGAGGCAAATGACGATTGATAATGTTCGGAAAGAAGTTTTGACCTTTAATATCTTAGGTAGTTTGCTGAGAAATGATGGAATGAAAGAGCCATTTAGACTGTATTATGATGTAAAAGATGGGTTTGTTTTGATATGGGATGACAAGGATTTGAGTAACTTATTGTTAGGGAGTTTATAGGATGATTAAACAATTGTGATCAAAACTTGAAATCTGCAAGATAACTTGATATGATCGCAGAAATGATTTGGAAATCTTTCTGCGAAAAAAATATTAATTCCTGAATTGCTCTCCTAATTAACTCGAATATAATCACGGGATAAATCTGCTTCTCTTCCAATCTTTGGCAATAAGATGAAAGAATGCTATAGAAGTTTTGTAGATATGTGTGTTTAAACTTGAGGCTTCAAGAATTTCAAAGAAAACAGAAAAATTACTTCTCAAATTCTATTCTTGTGTTTAAAAATGAAGTTCCAAGTGTCCCTTTATGTGTGTGTGATGTTATACTAATATAACACTACATACACAACCTTTCGTAATCGATTACGAGTCAAAACCCGAAAGGATACCAACAAAACCGACTAAAATCGCTCAGACCGCAAACCTGGGCGCCCGTTTAATCCTGGGCCTTGCGTCTGAAGCATACCGGGCGGGCGTCAGCTCGAGACGCTTCGTCCATCTCGAACAGTCACATCTCGTATGTAAATTCACACTTCAGACGCCCGTTTGACATCTTGGGCGCCCGTCGAAGAAGAATGCCGACGCCCGTCCGCATTCTTAAGACGCTGCGTCCATCCAACCAGGTTACATCTCGTATGTAAATCCACCGCCAGACGCTTCGTCCGGTGAATCTAGACGCCTGTCTCGAAGTCAAACGCCCGTCCATATGAAATGGACGCCCGTCCAATAAGCGGCGAAATTGGATTTTGTTCAACACTTGATCTAACACTCGTAAAAGCTTGTAAATATCAATTGTAAGCATGCACCCCGCATCTCCTAACTCATATTGATTGTTTCAAGCTTACCAAACCTCAAACTAAGTCCAATAACACTAAATCACATTGGTGATATAATCACCAACAATCCTCCCCCATTTAGTGTAACCCTTGACTTAGTTAAAACTTTTCAACACACAACAATTCATCTTTCAATGATAATATCACGCAGATTGAATTACCATCTAGTATATTACACATTCCAAAATATTCTAGTATTGGGGTGTGACTAAGCATTGAACCCCTTTACACATTTGAATACTTCAAAGATAATACACAAATGAATCAAGAAACAACTTCATAGCTTGCTTGACACTCTTTATCCAGGCCTTGTGTCCATATCAATTCATGAGCATGTAGAAAGCCAACCCTAACTTTCTTGAAGCGGCCAAACTTCATACTCGTATAGGTGAGTCTTATTAATCGTGTACTCGCAACAACACTTTTTCATAAGACTCATTAAGATTAATATCAACCTCACATGCAGGCTCAAAGACATACCTTCGGACAAAACACATGTGCCAAATCTAAGTCACTAGGCCTTCCACATTGAATTCAAATTTCAATGTCTTATTAGGAGGGAATTGGGTATCCTAATGCAAAGATTCAATGGGTTGTAGACTCATCCCGACAACCGACTTGATGAACAAGTCCTTAGCCAATGCCTTGGTCAAATGATCGGCTAAATTCTTTTGAGATCTCACAAAAGCAACAGATATCACCCGTGAGTGATCAACTCACGAATCGAGCTATGCCTAACTCCAATATGTCGCGACTTTCCGTTGTACACTTGACTATAGCATTTAGCCAATGTATTTTCACTATCACAATTGATAGAAATTGGTGATATCGGTTTTGGCCACAATGGAATCTCGTAAATCAGATGTTTAAGCCATTCCGCCTCTAAACTGGCCGAAGCCAAGGCAATAAATTCCGATTCCATTGTTGAGTTTGCATTACATGTTTGCTTCTTGGAAGCCCATGAAATGGCACCACCTCCAAGTAGAAATGGTTGAATGAACAAAATGGTTGGTTGTTGTGGTGAGGTTTCTGCTGTATTTTTATTTTGTAATGTTGATTGGTGTGGTGAGGTTATTTGTGGCATGATGAGAGTCAACTTTGCTATAATTTCGTGTGCATTTTACCTCCTATTTGTAGCTTATTCGATGTAATTTTGGGGTAGTTAAGTGGTTTTTGGGCATATTTGACCACTAGTTGAATCACGGGACGATATAACGTTTACGTCCGAAATCTCCATATTTTTGGATGAATTGTGTGTGTTTTATTGGTATTTATCACGTTTGAGTTTTCTTGTTTTTGTTTGTTATAGGCACAAAATGATAGATGGCGTGACAAGGATCACAACGGTACAAAAATCGTTCAAAACGGAGTTCGCATGAGAAAATGACGCGAGATTTAAGTTCAGACGTTCGGAGACAGGAAAAAAAAAACAACTAAACTATTAATTGGTAGAGGAAGCCTCAGTACCAAACATCCGTTGGTTGCTTTCTAGTTTCTACAATTAAAAAAAAAAAAAAAAAAAAAAAAAAAAAAAAGATGGACGCCTATTGGCTGCATTTAATGCAAGGAATTGACATAACAGGAGCGGCCCTTTTATTTTATTTTAGGGGGAATATATATATATATTTTTTTTTAGGTTGAAAGTCTTTTTTTCTAGTCAATGGTGTAGAAATGGGACCCACCGCCACCTGATCCGACGCGTGGCGTTGACGTGGCGTCCACATAAGTTAATTTTGATGATTCCAGGTGTCAGTCAGCGTGGCCGACGGATAGTGATTAAAATCCAAAAAAAGCCCAACTTAGACCATTTTATCTTACCTAGGAGTTGGAGCAATATAAAAAAAAAAATCAAAATAAGTAAATTGTATTAGAGAATAAAATCCTAATTTTGCCTGAATAAAGCTTACGACCCATGTTACTCCACAATTTACAGCTACCAACAAACAAATTTTTGCTCCATGTTTAAGAATTCTCCATCTCTAGATATTCAAATTCAGAAACTTTATGCATACATACAACCAGGCATTTCTCTTATGTGGTGCTTTCAATAGGCTCCATATGATAAATCGATATAGGTATCATCAATGAGTGTAAGGAATCAAGTCGTCATAATCTATTTCTTCTCAATACAATTCAAGTTAGTGAACATGAAAAAAAACCATTATAAAAAAATAATCAGTTTTTTTGTCCAACCTTAATGACAGCTGCTATAGTACTCTCCAAAAATAGCAATTGTATTTAGTTCATAGCTTTCCTAAAAAGATAACAGAATAGTCAACAATGAAACACAATCAAAACAATTTTTTTTTGATATAAATCAAAACCGAAAAATAAATCACCTGAAACTAGCTAGAGAAGAAAGAGGATTTGCTCCGGCCGGTGTTGCCCTATTCCAGCGGAGCTACCCAGAATTTTTTTTGTGTTTTATAAAATAGATGGAATAAAAGCATCAGATTAAAATTTTAGGGTTTAGAAATCGAGATGCCAATTTGTGACGGAAAAAAAAACATTAAAACGGAGAGAGAACGGAGGAGAACTCAACAAAACTGACCGCCATACCTTATAGATTCATTCGAGGGAAAGAAATCAGTTCAGAGATGAGGAAGAAGACACAGAGGCGAATTGAAGTTGACCAAACTGAGAATATGATTTCTGAAAATATACTAATTTATTTCTCAAAAAAAAAAAAAAAAAAAGCCCAATAAATTACAGGTGCTGAAATTTTAGGCGGGTCTTTTGAAAAGGAAAAGAAATTTTACGCGGTACCGGTGGCGGGAGCAGCTAAAATCCTTTGGCCAGTGTATACAATGTCCACGTAGGCATCCACGTGTTATTAATAATTTGCAAAGATTCTTTCCCGCGGGAATAGTGAGAGTGCGGGTTTTTTTAGCGACTACAAGCGGTGACAAACATGAGCTACATTATTAGAGACAACACTCGATCGCAATTGAAGTTATTTGCGACTACAACCCGTCACATAAAGTAAATTTATTATTTTGAATCTTTGGAAGAATTAGCGACTACATTATAGCAGCAAAAAGCATTAATTGAAACTATTTTATGTAGTCGCAAAAAGATCAATTTCTTGTAGTGCAAGCAACAAGTATTCTAAATTGGAACAAGAGGTGAATGGGTTGAAGTTATCAGTGCAAAGGATATTGAGCAAATTGGAAAAAGAAGATGAAAACAATGTAAGCTACTTTATGTTGAAAATTTATCATTTGCTAGTTATTATAATTATGGTAATGTGTTTGATTTTTTTTTTTTTTATGTTGTATCTAACTAGGGAAATGACAATATTCCGTTATCTTCTGGTGAACATTCAAATAACAAAAACAAAAATGCACATGTTCAAAGTGCGAAAAATGTCTGTGTATGTGGTAAAAAAAAGAAAAGAACCGGGCAGCAGTTTTGTAGCTAGGTAATCACCAAGAAGCTAGCCAAGTTCCTTCAATGAAAAAATTACACTTGTTAAGTTGGTTAATTGGATGCAGAAAAAAAAAAAAAAAAGGTCGTTGCAGCTGCAGATCTTCACTCAAAAGATCCAAAAGAGACGGTACATTATGTTCCTATTGGTCATGGCATGTGGAAGGTTTGGGTTCGCAAAGTTTATCATGATGTACCTTTGATTCGGTCAAATTCGGAATTCAATATGCTTTCTCAGGCTATGGGAAGCAAGCACTGTGGCATGGCCCGTCAACTTCATTGAGGAACTTTGAGGTAAATATATGGTTGTTGATTCACATGCATCTGTTCCTTCCTTCTGTATATAAAAATATCAAGTAATCGAAATATTGCACAAGACCATGAGGCCTTTGGTTCGATCACCACCGGCTTAATGATAGTTGAATTTCTATTCTTTGTAATATCTTAGTTAATTTTATATAATATTTGCAATTCAAATTTGAGGAGCTGTGACTAAGCAATGTTACAGAAGTTAAACAATATGTAGAAGACTGCTAGGAAGTTACTTTGTTGCTGCCCTATTTTTGGTGCATATTTTATGACAGATTTTTTTCTGAAATTTTTGCTAGATTAGTTTTTGGTGCATTACCTTTTACGAAAACCTATGGCATGAGTGCGTGAATTCTTTGAATGGCTATGATGCTACCATCTAATTGAGTATGGCATGAGGTCTTGTACTAGCCAGTGGCGGACGCAGGATCTCGGATACTAGCTGTATGTAGGTCCGCCACTGGTACTAGCCCTGGGATGCATCGATACTCTTGTAGTTTGACTACCAGATTAGTATGGAATGTAGGTTACAATTGGCATCCTCAAATTAACAAGTTGTAACTGAACTAAAGACTGAGTTCTTATCCAAATTGAATAACATTTTGTGGGTTTACTTGTTCATTTTGGTGGCTACATTACCACAAATTTTGAAGGCTAGGTGTTGAGATAACACTATAGTTGAGGATTCAGAGTTGAATTTTACTTCTTTGAGATTGTCAATCTGTACATATATGTTTGTAAATGGATGAAGTTTTTGGATTGTAAGAAATGAACCCTCTCATGCATGGTTTGTTGAAATGTAAACTTGATTTTGAGCCTTAATTTCTCAAAGAGTCCAAAATTAAATAGGCCTTAAGGTCCAAGTTCTAGAAACTTGTATGAGTCAATCTAGAATTATGTTGTAAGATGTATTTGTGTGGAGAATTCTAGAGAGTTAATAAATTATCTTGTATGGAAGACACTAGAATAAGGTAGTAAATGAATAAGGTGGAAGACTCTAGAAATAATCCTAGTTGAAGACTAGTACTATAAATAGGACCCAAGCCATAGTGTTTGTATCAAGCAAAAATCAAGAAGTTTTGAAGTAATAAAAGAAGTCTCTTCCATCAAATCTTCCTACCATCTTCTACTCTCAAATACTTCTCCATTAATAATATCTCATTCCAACAAAGTGGTATCGAGCCGCATGAGGTTCGTGATCATATCAAGAAATGGCTAAGCAGCGGCATGGTTCCTTTCAAGTCCCGATGCTCAACAAAAGCAATTATGATAATTGGAGCATCAAGATGAAGGCCCTCCTTGGATCACAAGATGTATGGGAGATAGTAGAGAAAGGCTACGATGAGCCGAATAATGAAAGTGGTTTATCTCAAACTCAGAAGGATAGTTTGAGAGACTCAAGAAAGAGAGACAAGAAAGCTCTCTACCTCATTTATCAAGGGTTGGATGAGGATGCTTTTGAAAAGATATCGGAAGCAAAGACTGCCAAAGAGGCATGGGAGAAGCTTCAAACTTCCTATAAAGGGGCAGATCCAGTCAAGAAAGTACGTCTTCAAACCTTAAGAGCTGAGTTCGAAGCTTTGCATATGAAAGAAGGAGAAGTCATCTCCGACTATTTCTCTAGAGTATTAACCATTACTAATCAACTAAAGAGGAATGGTGAAAAGCTCAATGACGTAAAGATCATGGAAAAGATTCTTCGATCGCTAAATCCCAAGTTCGAGCATATTGTTGCTATCATCGAAGAAACTAAGGACTTGGAAGCCATGACTATAGAACAACTCTTGGGTTCCTTACAAGCTTATGAAGAAAAGAAAAGAAAAAGGAAGAGATTGTGGAACAACTCTTCAAGACTCAAGTTAATCCAAGAAAGGAAACAAACAATCATAATGAAAGTCAACACATTCGCCACCAGGGGATATTGTAGAGGCCGCGGTCGAGGGCGAGGGCGTGGACAAGGATATGGACAACGTCGACAATCAATTGACGACAACGACAATTTTCAAAGGGAGGAACTCCATCACGAGGACGTGGAAGAGGCAACTCAAGATCAAGGAATGATAAGTCATATGTGAAGTGTTATAATTGTGAAAAACACGTCACTATGCCTCCGAATGTAGAGCTCCTAAAATTAATAGAGTTGAAGAAAAGGCCAACTATGTTGAAGAAAGAAATCAAGAAGATGGTACTCTACTTCTAGCTTACAAAGGCCATGAAATTGGAGAAGGATGGTACTTGGATACCGTGCAAGCAATCATATGTGTGGGAAAAAAAGCATGTTCGTGGAGCTTGATGAATGTGAACGGGAATGTATCCTTTGGAGATGACTCTAAAATAGCGATGAAAGGCAGAGGTAAAATTCTTATCCGATTGAAGAATGGACAACATCAATTCATCTCCAATGTCTATTATGTCCCAAACATGAAGAGCAACATCTTGAGTCTTGGGCAACTTTTGGAGAAAGGTTATGATATTCACTTAAGAGATAATAACATTTCTATACGAGACAAAGCGATAAACTTAATTGCTAAGGTGCCGATGACAAGGAATAGGATGTTTGTGATAAACATTCAAAACGATGTTGCAAAGTGTCTCAAGGCATGCTACAAAGATGCATCTTGGCTTTGGCATCTTCGATATGGGCATCTCAATTTTGGAGGTCTAGAGTTGCTCTCCAAAAAAGAGATGGTGAGAGGATTACCCAAGATTCGTCATCCCGATCAAGTGTGTGAAGGGTGTCTACTTGGAAAACAATTTAGGAAAAGTTTTCCAAAGGAATCCACTTCAAGAGCTCAAAAGCCACTAGAACTCATACATACAGACGTGTGTGGTCCAATCAAACCAAGCTCTCTTGGTAAGAGTAACTATTTCCTCCTCTTCATCGATGATTTTCAAAGAAAAACATGGGTGTATTTCTTGAAGCAAAAATCGAGGGTCTTGAGATGTTTAAGAAATTTAAAGTCGCCGTGGAAAAGAGAGTGGCCTGAGATCAAAGCCTTGAGATCTCGATCGGGAGGAGAATTCACCTCAAATGAATTTCAAGAGTTTTGTAGTGCAAATGGAATACGTCGGCCATTGACGGTTCCAAGGTCCCACACAACAAAACGGAGTCGCCGAAAGAAAGAATAGAACAATCCTTGATATGGCGAGGAGTATGCTCAAAAGCAAGAGACTTCCAAAGGAGCTCAGGCGGAGGTCATTGCATCTGCAGTGTACTTGTCAAATCGGTCACCAACAAGAAGTGTATGGGGCAAGACACCACAAGAAGCATGGAGTGGGAGGAAGCACTGAGTCTCTCATCTACGAGTTTTCGGAGCATAGCCCATGTTCACATACCGACGAGCATAGAAGAAAGTTGGATGATAAAAGCGAAGAAGTATATTTTTATTGGTTACGACTCCAACACCAAAGGATACAAGCTTTACAATCCGAATACTAGAAAAACAATCATTAGTCGAGATGTTATATTTAATGAAGAAGGAGAATGGGATTGAGAGACATGTGAGGATGACTATAACTTCTTCCCTTACATTGACGAGGACGACATGGAGCAACCAAGAGAGGAGGCCACTACCCTCCAAACTTCACCAATTGCAACTACCCAAGAAGACGTATTGTCATCAAATGAAAGCTCGAAGAAGAAAGAACTCCACGCTTTAGAGCCTACAAGAAATATATGAGGTAAAGAAAACCAAAATGATCTTACCTTATTTTGCCTTTTTCTTTGATTGTGAGCCAATGGACTTTGAAGAGGGTCATGAGGAGCCAAAAGCGGAAAGACGCAATGGATGAAGAAATAAAGGCAATTAAGAAGAATGATACTTGGGAGTTAGCTACACTTCCAAAAGGTCACAAGGCGATCGGTGTGAAGTGGGTATATAAAACAAAGAAAAATGCCAAAGGAGAAGTTGAAAGATATAAGGTGAGATTAGTGGCAAAAGGGTATAGTCAAAGAGTGGCATCGACTACGAAGAGGTTTTGCTCCCGTTGCTCGACTAGAAACGTAAGAATAATCATTTCTTTGGCGACTCAAAATAGGTGGAAAATACATCGATGGATGTAAAATCGCCTTCTTAAATGGGATTCTTGAAGAAGAAGTGTATATTCAAAGAACCACCCGATTCTGAAATTGAGGGAAGTGAAGACAAAGTTTTGAAGTTAAGGAAGGCACTTTATGGGCTAAAACAGGCTCCTCGAGCATGGAATAGCCGCATAGACAAGTATTTTCAAGAGAAATGCTTTAAGAAGTGCCCATACGAGCATGCTCTCTATGTTAAAAGAAAAGGCGAAAACGTTCTAATAGTTTGCCTATATGTGGATGATCTGATCTTCACCGGCAACAATCCGAAAATGATTGAGGAGTTAAAGAAGGATATGGCCAAAGAATTTGAGATGACAGATATTTGACTAATGGCATATTATATTGGCATTGAAGTAAAACAAGAGGATCATGGAATCTTCATCTCACAAGAAGGATACACAAGAGAGATTCTCAAAAGGTTCAAAATGGAAAATTGCAAGCCAGTAAGTACACCGATAGAGTGTGGAATCAAGTTGTCAAAATACGACAAATCAGAGAGAATAGACCCAACACTCTTTAAGAGCATGGTTGGAAGTTTACGGTACCTGACTTGTACAAGACCCGACATTCTCTATGCGGTTGGAGTAATCGATCGTTACATGGAGAATCCAACAATAACTCATTTGAAAAAGTGCAAAGAGAATTCTCCGGTATCTCAAAGGAACGATAGATTATGGATTATACTATTCGGTTTCAGACAAGTACAAGCTTGTGGGTTACAGCGATAGTGATTGGGCTGGAGATGTGGATGACCGTAAGAGTACAACCGGCTTCGCATTCTATATGGGAGACACCACTTTCACATGGATGTCAAAGAAACAACCGATAGTCACCCTTTCTTCATGTGAAGCGGAATATGTGTAGCTGCTACCTCATGTGTTTGTCATGCGCATCGCTCTCGAAAATCATTAAAGGAGTTGGGTTTGGCACAAGAAGATCCAACTACTATTATTCGTGGATAACAAGTCGGCTATAGCTTTGGCCAAAAACCACCCATCATGATCGAAGTAAGCATATTGATACGCGCTATCACTACATAAGGGAGTGCATTGCAAGAAAGAATGTGCAAGTGGAGTATGTGAAGACACATGATCAGGTGGCAGACATCTTCACAAAACCACTTAAGCAAGAAGTCTTTGTGAAGATGAGAAACTTGATTGGAGTAAAGAAAAATCAAGTTTAAGAGGGGGTGTTGAAATGTAAACTTGATTTTGAGCCTTAATTTCTCAAAGAGTCCAAAATTAAATAGGTCTTAAGGTCCAAGTTCTAGAAACTTGTATGAGTCAATCTAGAATTATGTTGTAAGATGTATTTGTGTGGAGAATTCTAGAGAGTTAATAAATTATCTTGTATGGAAGACACTAGAATAAGGTAGTAAATGAATAAGGTGGAAGACTCTAGAAATAATCCTAGTTGAAGACTATATAAATAGGACCCAAGCCATAGTGTTTGTATCAAGCAAAAATCAAGAAGTTTTGAAGTAATAAAAGAAGTCTCTTCCATCAAATCTTCCTACCATCTTCTACTCTCAAATACTTCTCCATTAATAATATCTCATTCCAACATGGTTAGCTGCTTTTTCATCGTCTGTGTTAATATGCTTATTAATATGTTTAGTTTTGTGAAAAAACAATGTTTAGTTATGTGAATGAGTTCAATAGTACTCACTCTGTGATTTGTGTTTTTAGGCTCATATGTTCAAGGGAAAACTGTGGGTGACATGATCAAGGGAGATTCAACAACAAGGTTATTGCTTAGCATATTCTGATGAAAAAAATCCAGTATTTGTTCATTGCTCAGGTCATTGTATTTAAGGTTATTTTCGGTTAAAAATATCATGAAGTTGATACTGGTTAGTATGTGAGGTTATTAAATTCTAGTAGTTATGGTTTTATGTGACAGTAGTGGATTTTATTAAATATGGCCTTTTGGTGAATGTCTTGTTTCATATGAGATAACATTAGTATGGTTATTACGACATGCGTATAAAAGAATCACTACGTGCAATATAAAAAAAAAAAACTAACTACTTGCTGAAGAAAAATTAAAACACAACGAGCAGAACATAAAACTCACAACGTGCATTCCTACGGTTACTACGTTCATAAAGAAAGCAAAAAATTACGACGTGTGTAATGTTCATTTACGGAGTTCAAAGCACTCTATGATTTTGTTAATTTAAAGGGTGGGAAACATTTTACGACGTGCATTTTCTTGTTTACGACTTGCATTTTCTTATTTACTACGTGCATTGTGAACCTCGTGAAAGTTATGGTTATTTAACGACGAGGGCTACAACGACGTTTTAGTGCACGTCGTGAACATGCATTTACGACGTTCTTTGCACCTCGTTATTTCCCAGTTTTCTTGTAGTGGTATATAATTAATCCCATCATTAACCGATTGTCTATTGATAGTAATTTATTTTTGTTTACTTTATGATTAAAAAATGTGTTCTATTAACTTTTGTTAACGAGCTGAGTCGAACCGAGTATCAATTGTTCAAATTATTGTTCGTTTAGGCCACGAACTTGTTCGATCGTTTAATAAAATAAAATAAAAAATTTGCTATACTTTAGGGCAGTCGGTGCATGGAAACATCCTTCCATGTAAAGTCGAAGAAGATTTAGGCATACTCAACCTTATACTAGTTTATTATGAAACTGTAAAACCCCGATTTTTAAGAAGGGTAAAAGTGTAAATAGGAAATTTATTTATTTATTTCCTATTTTATGTTTTAACCTAATAAATTAATTAAAAAGGATTAATTAATTAAAAAGGATTAATATCTATTATAAATATACAATATGTTTGTGGGTGCATCGTGTGTCAAAAACAAATAGGGGAAACGGTGGACGGCGGCAGCAAGGAGGGTCTTCACCCATTGAATGAAACGCATGGCAATGGTTTAGAAAGGGAAACATGGATGCATGTATGTGGTTATTGCTATCATATCAAGGTATCCAATATGGGGAAATAAGTGCTGTGGGTGCGACGTGTTCAAATGAGAAGCAGAGAAGGTAATTATTTTGTTTGGTTTATATTCAAGGTGCTTAGGTTTTGTATACGATGTTAAACTTCCATGTTTGTTTGATTTTCTACATCACGAGGAGGACATGGAAGTAGGAGAGGCCGGATGAAATAAAAAGGGTATGACCGAACTCTGGAGACAAAAAAAAAAGAAGAGAATACAAAAAGTTTGGAAGAAAAGATTAAACAGAATTTTCAATCGCAAGGCCAATCCGATAATCTTTTCAAAATTCCGTAGTAGAGAAAAGTGATCACCGCGACGTAACACAACTTTAGAAGACAACATTTCCCAATTTCGTAAGTTTTCAGTTTAGCCCTAGTTTTTCGTAATCGTCGAGTTCGATTCTTCAAAAATTCGTATATTTTAATCTGTAGCTCTGTTTTTCAGCCATTAGTAGTCAAAACGATTGTCTTGGAGCGTAGATCATTCTAAAAATATATTCACAGCATTTAATTCAGGTAACATTCAGTTTAGACACTCTTTCAATTCGGGTTTTCAAGGAAGATAGAATTTTTAGGTTTACTTGTTGTTTAATTAGGTTACAAGTTAAAGGCTTAGAAGTTCAGCGTTTTCTTGAAGGTTTTGGATCGGTTTTGCTGGAAATTAAGGTGAGAGACTCTTCCTAATGAGTAATTATAGTTTTATAATGATAGGTTGAGTTTTGGTGAAATTTGGTGTTGTTTGGTGATAGAATTCATGCTAAGTTGTATTTAATGAGATGTAATATGTTTTGGTATATTTGTGTTGAGTTTTAAATTTCTATTTTTTTTATTCAATAACATTAATTAAACCTAAACAACCCTCGATTGAGTTTCTGATCTGTTTAGTTCCGACACCGGACGTACTCTTAAAGGGAGTTGAAGTTCGGGACTGTCGGAAATGCATGAAAGGGCTTGTGCTTTGATGAACTAGAGTTCATCAATGTCTGTGTATGTGCTAGGCTTTGTCCGTGTCTAGTGATCTAGGAAAGAGAGTAGTGTATGTGAGGGAGCTTACTTGAAAACACTTAAGTGGCTAGTTAATTCACAATAATAATTACATAAGTGTAGTAAAAGATGAAACGTCATTTATTCTCGGTTAGGCACTGATTTATATCGGCGATGTGATACGTTCGATGCAAAGCGAACAACGTTCCGGCCTATAAACGGCTGAATGGCAGTGGAGGAAATTCGCCGAACGTATACGCATACCGGGGATATCCCGGGACTATCGGTGCTATTCACCGTAGTTGGCAAGTACATCTCGTGGTGGAATTTTCATCATCCATAGTGCCCTTGAGTAATGATGTAACCAAGATAAGCTAAGCTAGAAACGTATAGTAATGACATGTTGATGGACATGAAGTGAACCCTAGATGGAGTCGGTATCATAAAGATAATTTAATAATAATCACAATAATAACCTTTTGTTGTAGAACTTAGTTATTCATTAGCTTCTCACTTTTACTAAGTACTTTGTACTTACCTCCTTTGCATTTTCCTTTGTATGCATTGTGGGGTGAGAAGACGAACAGGCTAACCATGAGTTTGTTGAGGACTACGAGGAAGACTTTCGACGATGCTTTGTTTTACTTTTATTTCTAGACTTTGTAGACAAGTTGTACTTTCAAAACACAGTACTTTGTAATCTTTGGAGAATCGTTGTTGTAAGTTAATTATTTCCATCTTAATAATGATTACTTTATATTCATAGTAGCATTTATGGTTTTACCCGAGTCTTTTGGGCTTCCGTTTGCTTTTATTTGATACGACGACGTAGAGGCTTGCGTATAATATCAAATTTATTTAATACTATACGCGCCGAACGTTCTCTTCCAGATATGGGCTAGGTATCCGGGAGCGGGGCGTTACAGAAACTGTTTTCATGACTTGAACCCATGACCTTTAGTCAAATGATGACGACTTTTATCGCTATGCCACAGGTCGGCAGCTTTTACTGTTTTCCTTGTATTCTAATAGCTATGTACCTATCATCGGATTGATGTTGCATTGTATTATTTAATTTATTTGATATTTTATTATTTATAAAATTTAATGTTATTCTTTATGTTACATAGACCATTGCCAAGAAAGCATGTTTTCATCATTTTCCATAATTTTCAGGTGCGAGAAATGCCAAATGTCTTGATACTACCACGGAGCGCTGATTACAGTGAAGAAGTATGGATGGAGATAAGGGAGAAAGCTGTTACAGTATTGCAGTCATTCTTTGTGGACGGCGTTATGCCAAAGGATGCCGTATCTGATGAAGAAGAGGAGGAAATTAGTGAGGTAAATTATGAAAGTGAACTACGTGAAGTACTCGAAACTGAAAGGTCATTACCATGAAAGACCGACACTTCATTAGGTCGCCGTCATATTTGTGTCCGACACATTTTCAGCCCGACACGCCGCCCGACACGCTCCCGACACGCGTGTCGGAAACGTGTCGCTTCGATTAAAATAATGTTAAATTCAAATTTTGAATTCGACCAGCGGTCCGACACGCGAGGACACGCTGGGGACACTACCGACACACGCCGGGACACGGCGGACACGGCCCGACACGTTGGGGACACGTTGGGGACACGTTGGGGACACGGCGGGGACACGCAAGGACACGGCGGGACACGGCGGGACACGCATGGAGACACGGCGGGGACACGCAAACACGGCGACACGCGGGACACGTTGAAGGACACGCAGCGTAAGGATCCGCCCCGCGAATCTGTCCGTCAAATTGGCGTCAACCTACGTTGTTTTTAATAATATATATATATATATATATATATATATATATATATATATATATATATATATATATATATATATATATATTAAAACGCGTGTCGGCGGCGTGTCGTTCCCTCAAATTCAAAGTAATGCTTAAGTCGCGTAATGTCCGTGTCCGTATTAGTTGCCTTGCCGCTTAAATTAATGTCCGTGTCCGTGCTTCATAGGTCATTACAGAGTTCAGTTGGTCAGCAACTTATTGAAGACGTTCCCTTAACTGCTGATAGCCCCGAGACAAAGGTTTCAGATAAATCAAATGTATCTCCTAGCCCGATCATGCAGCAAAATGACTTAAGTAGAACAGAAACAAAGCGGAGTAGATCAACTAAAAAAAGTAAACGAAGGCATGCCCGTCAAAAATCACAGCAGAAAACCGATGGTCATCTTAACTTTGAGAAAGAGAGTACTTCACATCATGAAGATGATGCAGCAATGAGCGGCACCGATCAAGTTTTGAGTTCTAATTCACGTTTTGCTTCCCAGAAGATGTAAAAAGTAGAAAGGAAGCTGCTGAATCAACGCCTGAATCATCTTCAAAGCGCCAGTTGAATCCGGGCATGGAACATAACCAGATATCTAGTAAACAGCTGAAAGATGGTTGCATTATAGCTTTACATGCAAGAGATCATCATGCTTTCCATGTGTCTAGGCAAAGAGTCCAGGGCGGCGGTTGGTTCCTTGATACTGCACACAACGTAACTACAAGAGATCCAGCTGCCCAATTTCTCGTTGTTATCCGAAGCAAGGTTTGTCTGCCCTAGCTTCATATGATGATTTTCCATTTGTTCTTTTAATGGCTTTTATTATGATTGGTTTTAGTTTCTAAACACTTAGTATTCTGTGATTGCAATGACTTCCCGGAATGTCTAATGGATTTGGTGAACTCCATGTCTGTAGGACTCAATCGGCTTGCGGTCATTGACTGCTGGAGGAAAGCTGTTGCAGGTATGAAACACCATTGTGAATGTGGTGATTGTGAATGTGACCATATGTTACATAAGCCATGCACAAGTGGTGTTAGCTACTCTACTGTGTGCTACATCATGTTGAGTTGTTGACGCATTAGGGCTTAATGGCTATTTGGTATCAGTATTTTTTTTTTTTTTTTTTTTTTTTTTTTTTTTTTTTTGAATTTTGATGACCTGTATCTGTATTTATTTACAGTTTTTTTCCTGGGTAACTTTACTCTCAGTTGTTTTTAACTGAAAGTTGCCATAACAGAATTGCTTATCGGAAATTTTCTTTGATGTTCATAATCAATCTTTTCATAATTTTCTGAGTTTCCTCCTTGATACGTAACTTCGGTTATTAGATGGATTAGGAGAGTTATATTTCGGTCTTTGAGTTTCACAATATCATTTGAATCTTACAGATAAACAGAAGAATGGAATTCGTATTTGCTAGTCACAGTTTTGATGTATGGGAAAGCTGGACTTTTGAAGGCTGTTTGGAGGAATGCAGACTTGTGAATTGCAGAAACCCCTTGGTAAGTGCGTGTGTGTTTTATTTACTTGGACCTTTAAAGGCACCACACTAAATGTATTGGGGCACCACAACAAGGTTTAAATATAGCATGTGTTGGGGATGCCCTAAAGGGCAATGGAGAGAAAAGAGTAATAATAGGCGATCCACCTAGTGGGAATTCGGCATGAGTGTTGGATTTGGGCTTGGTAGTATTGTCGAGAGCGATTGTGCTAATGTCGGAGCATATTTGCTCTGGCATTTCGTGCATAACCGCCTCGACAATATACTAAACGGAATTGCCTTGGCATAAAAACAATTTTATTGTTTTGTAATTTCTGCATTTTTATCCCCAATGTTTCATCATCTGGACACTTTCGCCCCTTCTATGTAGATTTTTGGGCGTTGTTATTGGGCAACCCATTGAATCTATCATGACACCACGCATCGTGCTAGGTTCAACTTTACATTAGTTGAAAATTTGACATTCGAACTCCATGAAAAGTAGAATGTTGAGTTTACCTTCGACTTTCTATTGGTCGAATGTCGGTATGGTGTTCGAGTAGATTCAATGTGGTAGCATTAACTCGTTATGTGCTATCATTTTTATTGGTCGGAAAGGTCATCGTGACGGCCCCCTTCAATGCTGGTTCTTTCACACGTGTCTTTTAGACTAAAAAAGAAAGAAAGAAGTAAATAGATTAGGGTTAAAAGTGTCAATATGAAACATCTAGGAAGGATATAGGTAGGAAAATAATGTATCACTTTGAGCTATATAATATGCATGTCTGTGCATCCATTTATGTATTAAAAAGAAAAAGACTAATTTACCCTATTATTTTTGTGTGTGGATATTTACAGGCGGTTTTGGATGTAGGGATTGAAATCCTAGCAGCTGTAGGAGACGATGGTATTACACGTTGGCTTGATTAGGTTGGCTGATTATTTTTATTTTTTTATTTTTATTTTTCCATGAAGTATTAGTATATTTTGTGGCTACCTACTTTAAAGACACTTTTGTTGTTGTTCAAAGGCTATAGTTCACTTAGTTGAATGGGGTGATGTGAACATGTAAATTTATAATCTTTAGATTGTTACAATTATTAGGTGATTTGTGTGTTTAAGTTCATAAGCATTGATATTTGGGAGTATCATGTTGATTTATGCTACTTCTTTTCCTTACCGATCAACAAATTTTACAATACAACCATACATCTCACATACGATAGAAATGTATTATGTGAAACAAAGTAAAATATATAGACTCCGATATATGTACAATTGTTGTGCATATACCCACTCAAATTGGAGTTATACACACAAACATATCATCGGTTTACTGAAAATGCGTTAAACTATATGCTGGGCGCTAGCCTTGTTCTTTAAGAGGTACTCCTCTTCCGATGTTAAAATCCCCACGATGAGAGAGAATTTTAACAAAGAACTAGCATCTTTTATTGCCCATAGAAACTCTCTTACGATTTTATTAGTTTTTTTTAGCACTAAAATAATAATAACACTAGTATGAAGACGCACTTTGATATGTGACGATGACGGATTAAGTCACCTTAATGATCCGGGCCCTAATTGAATCTAATGATGAACACACACAAAAACCCTAATGCCTAAAGAATGTTGTGGTGTCGTTTTGACGTTTATGGCTGAGTCTAAGAATGTATCTTAGATTGCCTACGTATCCTGTTAGGTTCCAGGAATCAAGCCTTACGTAGTTCCTGGAATGAGGTATTTATAATGACAACACTTGCCCTAACCCTAATACTAAGTCGGCTTATGTTATTGTCACATTTACCCTTTAATGGGCCTTAACCATTGCCCAAGCTATTGCTGTTAATGGGCCTGGACAGCTGGTGCGGACTCTGTCCTCCATGTCGATGTTGCCGACTGCGATGCTCGACTCCGGGACTCATTGTCCTACACTTTGCTTGATGGTCGGCGTCGTAGCCTCGAGGCGGGCATCGACATGAGTACCTTGGCGCTAATCCACAATGTGATGACCAACCGATAGGCGACACGTGGAGGGGTGAAACCACAGTATCGTCATAAGCCCCCCCAGACTTGAGAGAGGCGACTCCGTTGTGCGAGGTCGAGTCTGTCACATGGATCGCCTCCGAGTTAGGTCGTCATTTGGGCGGAAAAAGCCCGCCTTTACAACCCTAATCGCTAGTAGCCACGTGGCGTGATGTCATGGTACCTAGACGCTTCGTATCCCGCAAAACGCGTCACTGCCTTGATTCTCGCGATTTCCAAGGGTTATAACCCCCTACTACCCACGTCTTTTCAAATCTTTTGCAAATCCTGGCTAGCATATAAAGGAGAGAAGCAGAAGTTGAAGCGGAGCTTCCTTGCCATCTTCTTATCACAAACTCCAAACACCAAGTAAGCAATTTCATTTCATTAGTGTTCTTCATCTTTTTCTTTGAATTTATCCATGTCCAGTAGCAGCGCCACTGAATCGGATAGGGGTAGTGAGACGCCAATTCGCAGCCAAACTCCGGTATCTGCTTCTTCTGGTCATCTTCTCCGGCGAGCTTTCGACGAACCCTCTGCCTCCCCCCTGTCCCTAATCAACCCAAAAAATTGGTCACAAGGATGGAGGGTAAAGGGGCTAAAGGATGTCTCAGCTCTCTTTCTTCTGAGGAAATCGCCAAAATTTGTGGTAAATTCAACATAACCAACCCTCCCTTTGAAGCTCGACCCCCCTTCTGGCCTCCATATGTTTGCTGATGAGCCCCCAGAAGGATTCTGCACCGTCTATGAGGGTCAGCTCTCGAGTGGACTAAGATTTCCACTTTGTCCGGCCGTCCTCGCGGCCCTAAACCATTACAAGATAAGTGTTTCGCAATTGGCCCCAAATGCTGTCAGGACTCTAATGGGGTTTGTCATAGCATGCCGAGTCGCGGGGGTCTGCTTTTCGATACCTCTGTTTCGGTATTATTATCAGATCTCTGCTACACCAGACAAGCTGTGGTATACCTTCCAGAGGAGGCCGAATCGGCACGAATTCGTGACTAGAGGGCCTTCTTCTCACGGGGAGTGGAAACCTCGTTTCTTCTTCCTTCACGGCCTGGAGAACCCCACATAGGGCAATGGAGGTCGAGAGGCGCAAAGAAAGACAAACGGGAAACGCCTCCTGTTCCTCCGGAGGGCTCGACTACTAGGCGGCTTTGACTTGAGGTGTGCACTCGAGACTTGAGCCTTCTTTCGATCTAGCCCACCTGAGGAAGGCTGGGCCGATCCCATATGCAAACCTTCATTTTCAAGACCACGAGAACCGTAGGACTTTCTTTGTTTTGTTGTCGTATTATTATTATTCTGTCGAGTCTGATAACTTGTCATTTGTTGACCGAGACTAACCTGTTCTTTTTGTTTTGCAGTGGGAAGATTCTCCAAGGTCAGCGATCCTACACGCCTTCCTCCGTCGGCGGTCGTGGCTGCTCCACTTCTCGGGGATCGGGCTGCACCGGAAGTGCCTGTGGCCTCAACCAGGGCGCCCTCTTCTTCCAGAGAAGGAGGTGCCTCTCCACCTGAGCCTACCCTTACTGCCATCGAGTCAACGGTGCCGGCTCGATCATCCGAGCCGCCTCGGGTTCAAGTGGCTTAACGGCCCGTTATGGCTCGCCGAGAGGCGCGGACGATGAGGCACTAGTCGATTTGACTCAAACGTTGTAAAGTAAACGTCCGAGGAACAAGTAGCCCCAACCAAGAAGAGGCCTCTGCGCCGCCGAAATGGTGAGGAGCAACACAGCGAGCAAAGAGGGCCAAAGTAGTTGAAACTTCTTCGAGCCGGATGTCGATGTAAACTGGGCCGCAGATGATTGCGCGGCACTCGAGGACAAGGCTCTCTCCACGCTCTTGGAGGTCGGCCCGCCTCGTAAGTCGATTATCTTCCTTCTCTTTAAATGTTTATTTTCTCGAGGGCTATACCTTGTCTATTATGTGACACCTCATTTTCTCTTTATAGAATAATCTTCTCAGTCGAGAGGTTGCCCGACGGCTGGCCAAAACGGGAGAGTCGGAAGACGAGCTGCGGAAGGAAAACGGCAGACTGCTGCAGGATAATGTTGCAAAGGGTGCCGCCATTGCCGGCATGGAGTCTCAGTTCGAGGCGCTAAAGCGCGGGGCAGCTGCCGAGGTCAAGAAGCTTCAGGACGACGTGACTCGTCTCCAGACTGAGAGGCACGACCAAGGCAGGGAATTACTCAAGCTGGCCGAGGACTTCGAAAAGGTGCAACAGGCGCACAAGGCTTCTCCGGATGACGTGGCGAAGGATCGACATGAAAGGGACACCTTGAAGGTCGAACTGAGAGTCGAGAGGGAACAAGTCCTTGCAAAGATCGAGGAGGCCAAGGCGGAAGCGATCCTCGAGTATCGAAAATCATCAAACCTTGATGCTGATCTGAAGGTGCTTATGCGCGCAGCCATGATGGGTGGCTTCACTTTGGCACTGACTCAGGTGAAGGCTGTCAACCCGGGATTCGATGTGTCGACGCTCGAGACGCCGATGTTCTACAATCCCGAGGCGGAAAGACTGT
This sequence comes from Gentiana macrophylla, assembly GCA_026214975.1. Lineage (NCBI taxonomy): Eukaryota > Viridiplantae > Streptophyta > Magnoliopsida > Gentianales > Gentianaceae > Gentiana > Gentiana macrophylla. Next base: position 11,675 of record JAOBSW010000028.1, on the reverse strand, counting down.
ACGATCAGTATAGCGAAGAATTCCAACAGGGAGAGTCTTTGGCTATCAAGTATGGTCCTTCCACTTCTGCTCCTGCTGCTGATCCAACTTCTGCCATCCCTGAGCCGACCCCCGAAGCCGACCTCTGACTGTTGTCTTTTCAATTTCCTCTTTTGTTGACTTGTTATTTGAATTTGAAATTTTGTAATATTATACACTGCTTTGAATCGACTTTGGCTGGTCTTTTCGACCTGGCCCCGTTTTGTATCGATTTTTGTTTTGAATTTGACTTGATTTGGCAATGTTTTTATTGTTTATCCTTCTTGTTGTCTTGCTTGTCTCGATATTTTATAGCCTTTTGCTTGTCGAGCCTTTTGGCTCTGTTCGCTATTCGTTTTGTTAATGTCGTGTTGCCCCCCCCCCAAGTGTATTATGAACCTCTGGTTCTTATTGCACTTTGGAGTTTGACTGTGATCGACCCGTTTGCCTTGGCTTTGTTTGGCCTCTGGTGGGGTGATTTAGTCCGACTATCTGAATCGTCCCTTTGCGTAGCCTTTTCACCCTTTGGGCTCATTCGGCTCGATTGGGACGTTTGGCCCGACTATCTGACTGCCTTTGCCTTTGCCTTTTCGCCTCTTAGGCTCGTTTGGCTTTGGTGGGGCAGTGGCCCGACTATCGAACCGCCCTTTGCCTTAGCCTTTTCCGCCTCTTAGGGTCCCCGACTATGCGAACCGTCCCTTTGCCTTAGCCTTTTTAGCCCCTGCCAGGCTCGTTTGGCTTTGGGTCGGACAGTGGCCCGACCATGCGAACCGTCTTTTTGCCTTAGCATTTGTTGCCTACTAGGCTCAATTTGCTTTTGGCTGCACTTAGATGTCCGACTTGTGGACTTCTCAGTTCTTTGTCGACTGTAATGCCTTGACATTTTTATATCACACTGGACCTATAATGTTGTGGCTATAAATCCTAATAAACAGAAAAGCATCTCGACGAAAAACATGTTTATTAGAATACCCATAAAATTGTCTCATGGACTTAATACAAGATTGAACAAAGAAACGAAAAGCAAACAAAAGTTGATCGAAGCAAAGCTTATCTTAAACGTAGTACTTTCTCAGGTTGTTGGCGTGCCAATGTCGAGGGACCGTAGTTCCATCTGCTCGCCCAAGTTGATAGGACCCTTTGGGGTGAACCTTCAGAATCTGATATGGGCCTTCCCAATTCGGAGTCAACTTTCCAATCTTTTCTTGCCGACTCGCCTCGTTCTTTCTCAGAACCAGATCTCTGACTTTGAAGTATCTGTGTCTGACCCTCGAGTTGTAATACTGAGAGATCTTCTGCTTATACCTTGCCATTCTGGCTGAGGCTATCTCTCTTCGCTCCTCAGCGTTGTCTTTCTCGTGTCGAAGGTCGGGCGAATTTGTTTCAACATTATAAGCCAGAACTCGAGGAGAAGGAACGCCAATCTCGGCGGGTATCACCGCTTCGCACCCATATACTAGAGAAAAAGGAGTTTCTCCTGTCGAGGAATTATGAGCTGTCCTATATGACCATAGGATGCTCGGTAGTTGTATTGCCCAATCTCGACCTTCTGCCTCTAGCCTTTTCTTTAATCCTAGCTTGATCTGTCGATTAGTTTGCTCGACCTGACCGTTTTCCTGTGGATGGGCCACCGAGGTGAAGTGTTGATCGATATGGTATTCACTGCACCATTCTCTTACTTTTCGATCCTCGGGTTGGGTACCATTATCTCGAGATCGGGGCCTTGAATGCCGTACTGCTGCATAAAATGTCGACCCACAAGAATTTTTTGATGGTTGCAGCTCGGATGTCGGGCAAAGCCTTGGCTTCTACCCATTTCGTGAAGTAGTCCACTACGACGACCACATATCGATTATTCCCCGGGGCTCGGGGTAGAGGTCCAACAATATCGACTCCCCACTGATCGAAAGGCCATGCTGACGAGATGACATTCATGTCTTGTGCTTGTTGATGAGAGATGTTATCATGATTTGACAAGGTTTGCATCTCTGGACCAAGTTATTCGCATCTCGTTGCATCGACGGCCAAAAATATCCAGCCAGTTTACACTTCCGAGCTAAAATCCTTGCTCCACAATGGTTTCCACAGGCTCCCCTATGGATTTCTTCAAGGAGATATTCGCCTTCCGTCTCGGAAACACACCTCAACCATGGGCTCACAAAAGATTTTCAATGAAGGATGTCGCCAAAGAATGCATACCTTGCTGATTGGAGTCGGACCTTCTTGGCTTGTATTTTATCAGATGGTAGTATTCCGTCCTTGAGGTAGAGAGCGATCGAGTCCATCCACGTGGCCTGCTGAGTGATCGGCTGGGCCTCCGCTTCGTTGTAACTCCTATCGGTCAATAGCTCGACTAGAACCTTCTTACTCGAGCGAAGTTCGATGCAAGCTTAGAGAGTGCGTCGCCCGTTTATTCTGACTTCGGGGAACCTGTTCGAATTGAACTGCCTTGAACTTAGGTATGAGGCTTTCCACCACTGCTAAGTAGTTCTTCATGGTTTCTTCCTTAGCCTCATACTCCCCTTTTACATGATTTACCACCAACTGGGAGTCATTGTAAACCAACAAATCCTCGACACCTAGCTTCAGAGCAAGCTTCAGACCAGTGATCATAGCCTCGTACTCAGCCTCATTGTTCGTTGCTTTAAAGTCGAATCGAAGGGCGTACGGGAACTCTTCGCATTTTGGGCTAACTAGAAGGAGACTGCTCTCCTGCCCTCCTTGCTCGATGCTCCATCGACCCGGAGGTCCATTTCTTCTCCGAATTTGCTTCTCTTGGTCGAGTTGAATAGAAATCCCTTCGGCTAAGAAATCTGCCAAGGCCTGAGCTTTTACGTGTTCGAGGACAAATTCGATGTCGTACTGTGCCATTTCTACTACCCATTTCGCCAGTCGACCTGAGGTGTCAGGCTTTGCTAAAATTTGCTTCAGTGGTTGGTCCGTGACTACCACAATAGGGTGGGATTGGAAGTAGGGCCTCAGCTTTCTCGAGGCGTGAACAAGACATAATGCTAGCTTCTCTGCTGGTGAGTACCGGATCTCGGGGCCATGTAGCGCTTTACTCACAAAGTAGATAGACACTTGGCCATGCACCCCTTCTCGAACCAAGACCGCATTCACTCGCCTTCTCGTGATAACGCCAAATAAACTAATAACCTTTCCCCTTCTCGAGGTGAAGTGAGGGTGGGTAACTCTGATAAATATGTTTTCAACTCCTCGAAGGCTGTCTGACATTCATCATCCCAATGAAAAGGACTGGCCTTGCGGAGAATTTTGAAAAATGGTAGCGCACGCTGTGCGGATCTCGATAAGAATCTGCTGAGAGCGGCCATTCGACCGGTAAGTCTTTGCACTTCCTTTGTGTTTCGAGGGGCAAGCATATTCTTCAACGTGTCGATTTTATCCGGGTTTGCCCGAATCCCGTCCTTCGAAATCATATACCCCAAGAACTTACCTGACATGACCCCAAAGGTGCACTTCTTTGGGTTCAACCTCATCTGCGTATCCCTCAACACTTCAAATACCTCTCGAGCGTCAACCAAATATTGCTTGATAGATCGACTCTTGATCAGTAAGTCGTCTACATAAACCTCCATACATCTACCAATTTGCTTGGCGAAAATCTTATTGACTGCTCTCTGATACGTAGCCCCAGCATTTTTCATTCCGAATGGCATGGTTACGTAACAGAAATTGCCAAATTCCGTGATAAGTGCCGTTTTTTCAGCGTCTCGAGGATCCATTAGAATCTGGTGGTATCCTTTATACGCGTCTAAAAAACCAAACACTTCGAAATCGATGGTGGAGTCCACTAACCTGTCGATTTTTGGCAAAGGGTATGAGTCTTTCGGGCATGCTTTGTTCAAGTCGGTGAAGTCACGCACATCGCCAACTGCCTTCGGGTTTCTTGACCAATACCGGGTTGGCTAGCCATTCTGGATAGAACACTTCTTTCACTATCTGGGCTGACAGTAGCTTACCGACTTCCAACTCTATTGCCTCAAGTCAATCGGAAGCAAAATTTCTCTTATTCTGCTTGACTGGCTTCTTAGCCTGGTCAATTTCGAGCTTATGGACGCGATGTCTGTGGATAGCCCTGGCATGTCGGTAGCCTTCCAGCAAAGACATCTCGAACTCGATCGACCTTTCGATGAGCAATCGCTTTTCTCTGGATGGGATCCAAATCCCGACTTGCACACACTGATCGTCTTCTCCTTCCCAAAGTCGAACATTTTCGACTGCATCACTGGAGACCAGTTCCTTTCCTCTTCTTCCTCTAGAATCAATTCCTCGACTAAGATTTGTTGAACTGCCATCTTCCCATTCATGACAACGGAGTTACAACTCCGTCGGGCTTCAACATCTCCCTTTACCTCGTGAGAACCGTTCCTGGTTGGAAATTTCATGCTGTTATGGAACGTTGAAATGATAGCGCGCAGGTCGAAGAGCGCGGGTCGCCCCAAGATAACATTATAAGCAGAGGGAGCTTTGACCACTACATAGCTCAACTCGAGGGTCCTTTCTTTCTCACCATCTCCGACCATTGTGAGAAGTTTTATCGATCCCATAGGATGAACTGCCTGACCTGTAAATCCAAAGAGGGGGATGCTATAGGAGCTAGATCCTTCTCTTGCAACTTCATCGCTTGGAAAGCCGAGTAATACAGAATGTTTACTGCGCTACCATTATCGATGCAAACCCTCGATACACGGGCCCGACTAATCACAGCCTCGATAACCAGTCCCTCGCTATGACTCCTAGACTTGGGGATATCGTCGCGAGGTCCATAACCGACTTCCGTCGTAAATTTGAGCTGCTTACGCTCTCTCGAGCTATCAGTTGGCTCTCGACTAGCTTGGTCTTTGTCGCTCTCCCCCGGCCCAAAGATCGTGTTAACATAGCTGTTTGGTCGATTATCGTCATATCTGTCTCGACCAGAGTTGTCTCTGTTGTTTCCATCATGATCTGGAGATCGATTCCTCTGGGGTGATCGATCTCTCCTTCTTTGAGCATCTCGGCCTCGACCCTTATCCTGATCTGAGTTCTTTCTTTTATACTCTCCACGCCCCCTGGGCGCATCACAGCGAGATCTATCGACCACTTCATCTAGCTTCCCTTCCTGAATGCAGGTGTCGATGTCTTTTTTCAGGTCGTGACAATCCTCTGTTGTGTGACCTATGTCTTCATGAAACTCGCAATACTTGTTTGAATTCCTCTTTTCTTGAGGTTTCTTCAATAGAGGCGGTCTTCTTGCTATGTTCTTCGAGAGCATGATCGATAACACCTCGGCTCGAGACCGATTAAGCGGAATGAAATCCTTATCACGCGTGGGTCCTTCTTTCCCCCGCGGTCTGAGGCGGGTGCCTCTATACGATCCCAGACTGAAGGTTTACTCTCGACATCCTGTCTCTTGGATTGATTCTTATTCAGACCTTGGTTGTCCCTTTTCGAATCCATCCAGTCGGATTGGGTGTGCCTGCGCACTACCTCTTCCCCTTGACAGAATCTATGGACCACATTGACGCACTCGTCCATGGTGTGTGGGACATCTCTGCTCAACTTCATGTATAACCGTATTACGTAGCCCCCCCACGTACGACGTGATCAAAAGTCGATCATCTGCATCCTTGACCTGCATGGCCTCGAGATTAAATCTCTTCAAATAATCTAACATTGCTTCATCCATTTGTTGCCTCGTGTTCATGAGGTGCGTGGCTAAAGTGAAATTTCTTGTTGACGATGAAAGCATCCCGAAACTTCCGGGCTAGCATGGCGGCGGAGATCGACCGGGGTCGTAGCTTAGTAAACCATTCTGCGCCCGACCTACGAGTAAGCGTCTCAAACGCTTCGACATCGCATCGCATCGGGTGCACCGTCCAACCTCATCTGGGACAGATACCTGTGTAGATGGTCTTTCGGGTCGGTAGTGCCATCGTATGGTTCTATCTTTGGTATCTTAAACCCCTTGGGTTTAGGGAAACTCTCGATCTCCTTTGTGAAATGGGACTCTAACCATAGCGAAACTTGATTCTTTCCCAGAATAACATCCAGTTCCTCCCTGACACTGTATTCATCCATTTTCTGATGCTTCTGTTAGATCTCACGCCTCTTTCTCTCCACCGAGCTAGAGGCATTGACTTTGTCTCCTGGGAGTTTGTTTAGGCTTATCTCGCGGCATCTTTCCGACCGTCATTTGTCTGCGGCATCTTTCGACCGCCCGCCGCTTGTTTTTGCGCCATAACCGCCTCTGCTATAATCCTGGACATTACTTCCAGGTCCGCCCTTGCTAATTGATCCACAAGCGCTCGGTGTTCTGGAGCAAGACCTTGCTTTTCTTGCTAGGGGTTTCCCTGGACAGGACCTTGCTTCTCTTGCTGAGGATCCTCGAGGACAAGATCCAAGACGGGATCTTTTTCCCCATGCATGCCAGGATCTAACTGCTCGTTGATCTGCGAGCTTTGATCTGCAGCTTTGGATGTTGTTTTTCTGAGGCATCGTGATCTTGGTGGATTCAACGATAGAAGGCCCTCCTTCTAGCGCCAATGACGATGACGGATTAAGTCACCTTAATGATCTGGGCCCTGATTGAATCTAATGATGAACACACACAAAAATCCTAATGCCTAAAGAATGAGGTGGTATTGCTGTTAATGGGCCCGGACAGCTGGTGCGGACTCTGTCCTCCATGTCGATGTTGCCGACCTGCGGTACTCGACTCCGGGACTCATTGTCCTACACTGCTTGATGGTCTAGCATCGTAGCCTTGAGACTGGGCATCGACATGAGTACCTTGGCGCTAATCCACAATGCGATGACCAACCGATAGACGACACATGAAGGGGTGAAACCCTCAGACGTCAATATGAATCAGGGGTTAAAAAAAAAGGTTCCTTCCCTGTCCCCCCTCCCTCCTAAATAAACAGAAGAAAAAACCCAACACTAATCAAAACCTTTGACAATGGACATGTCTAAAAGTTTTATCAAGTAATCTATTGAATTAAAATAAACATTTGCTTTCTTTTCTATTTAATGTCACATATATATATATATATATATATATATATATATATATATATATATATATATATATATCGTGTGACATTGAATAGAAAAAGGAAGTTTTCACAATAGCCATTCATGCTGACATTGAAGTATTTTCAAAACCTTGGACGATTGAATCAGTTTTTCATTTAATTAATAAATATAACTAAGATTAAAAAACACTGAAGTATTCGAATATGGTTCTTTTTAATATTTTTTTAGACCAGTTCTTTTTAATATCGACCTCAAGAGAAATAGTATTTTCTTATTTTTTTTTTTTGTTTTTTTTTGAGGGGTAATAATTTCTTTTCTTAAGCATTGCAAAAACACATAAAATAAAAAACACCAAGAAATGACCGGCGGCAATGTAGATTGTAAAGAAAAATTACATATAATATTATATTTTTATTTGATGTAAACAACTATGTATAGGTTTGGAGTGCGAGTTTTGGGTGCCCGGCCATTGTTTCTATGGAGGAGTATCTTGGAGGGCCGGACTGTTAGTGCAGGGCTACGGTGGCGGATAGGAGATGGCAGTACAGTTTTTGTTTTTCATGATCCTTGGGTTTCTCGGCTGCCTTCCTTTCGCGTAGCGCATTCATCGCACTCTCTCGCCCTCTTACCGCAAAGGTTCAGGAGTCGCTTTTACCGGTACAATGCGGTGGAATTTGCCACTCCTAAGGCGAGTTGCGGCTGGGAGGTAGATCACGGTTCTTGAGACTCTATTGCGGGAGTTCCCACCCGATAGATATATTGATATGGCATTATGAACGCAGAGGCGGATATACATCAGAAAGTCCGGTTACTTTCTGCGACCGAGTTTATTTGGTGGCTTGCCTCACTCGCAACGTCGTCTTCATCTTCGGGCCTGATAAGGTGTGGCGAGATATATGGAAGATTGGCGTTCGCCGCTTGAGTTCACCACTTTCTATGGCGATGTCTGCGAGATTGCTTGCCGATAGGAGAACAATTTACTAGGCGCAACATGGGTTTAGGGCTTTGTTTGGCATGCGGTGGGGAGATGGAGTCTCTGCGTCATGTGCTTACGCCAGAGAGATTTGGTTTGCCTCGCCCTTTGGCGAACAGTAGCTGAGCCGCGGGTCGAGCTTTAAAGTTTTTTTCAGTGAGGCACTAAGACAATATTCTCTGGAGGAGGCATCTACTTTCTGTATGTTGCTCTGGAATCTTTGGAAAGCCCGTTGTAGTGCTGTTTTTGATGATGCGCCTATCTATGTTTCTCGTGTGGTTGCGGCATCTTTAAGGCGAAGGATGGAATATCGGCAAGGCTATGGCGGTCTCATCGGATGTGTTTGACGGCTTAGCCCACCCGATCATATGGAGCCCACCTACTACGGTAGTTGGAAGTGCAATCATCGATGCCTCCGTCACGGAGTCGGGCTCGGGATTGGTATACTATTTCGAGATGTGGTAGGATCGATTGTAGGCGCCTTCTCATTCCACTTTGACCCGGCATTGCGGGCAGAGATTCTTGAGATGCAAAGGCATTCTATTAGCGATGAGGAGGTCGGGCATATCGGGCTATCTATGATTACCTTTGAGACGGATTATTTGACTTCGCGTACAAGCCTTATTACGGCCGGTGATGATTTGTCTGCTCGCTTGTTTAGCGCGTGATTGCCTGGAGCTCGCCTTGTCTTTCCAGTCTTCTTCTTTCTCCTTTGTTAAGCGGTGCGGGAATTTTCCAGCACATTTGCTAGCTAGACATGGTCTAGGCCACTCTGGTCGTATTTCTTGGGGAGCAAACCCCCCTCATGATGTAATTTCTGCCGTTATCATGACTTGGCTTGAGATAATATATTCCTTTTTATTCAAAAAAAAACTATGTACAAGCAGTCAATCTTATCGAGTCTATACCATAAATAAAATAATGATATTTTTCAGAGAAGAAAAAAAAAAAAGAAAATTATAGATAAAACAAAAGATCTAAATCATCGAATCTCTCTTTTCCTTTTCAACAAAAAAAAATATACTCCTTTCACTTAAAAACAAAACCATAGTATAGTATCATCATGTATTTTTTTGTTTTTGTTTTTGTTTTTGTTTTTGTTTTTGTTTTTATCATCTTGTATTTTAGAACCTCGATGAAAGAATCTGTTTATAAGTTTAATAAACTTGAAATATGGCCTGCTCATGTATCTCTGTCTAATCAACACGTACATATTCTAATACGGGTTCTTTTTTATATTGATTATTACCTCCATCCTATAAAAAGTGTCCATTGGAGGAATGCGGACTAGTGAATTGCAGACTAGTGAATTGCAGAAACCCCTTGGTAAGGGCACCACACTAAATGTATTGGGGCACCACAACAAGGTTTAAATATAAGCGTGTACTGGGGATGCCCTAAAGGGCAATGGTGAGAAAAGAGTAATAATAGCCGATCTACCTAGTGGGAATTCGGCATGAGTGTTGGATTTGGGCTTGGTAGTATTGTCGGGCTTGATTATGCTAATGTCGAGCAAATATGCTCTGGCATTAGCATAATCTATTTTGAAAATATACTAAACACAGAATTGCCATGGAAATAGTGGTAGCCTTGTGGTTTTAATCTACCAAAAGGTTATGGGAAACTCTTTCACCTAACCTTTTTTATTTCCTAGGCCTAAAAACACTTTTATTTCTTTTTTTTTTTGTTTGGTAATTTCTCGCATTTGTATCCCCATTGTTTCATCATCTTGACACTTTCCTCGCCCTTCGTATATTTTCTTGGGGCGTTGTTATTGGGCAACCCATTGAATCTATAATGACACCAAGCATCATGCTAGGTTCAACTTTAGAGTAGTTGAAAATTTGACATTCGATCTCTGCAAAGTAAGTAGAATGTTGAGTCTATATTCGACTTTCTATTGCTCAAATGTCGATATGGTGTTCCGAGAGTAGATTCAATGTGGTAGCATTAACATTCATTACGTGCTATCATTTTTATTGGTCAGAAGGTTGTCGTACCGGTTCCTTCAATGTTGGTTCTTTCACACGTGTCTTTTTAGACTAAAAAGAAGAAGAAGTAAATAGATCAGGGTTAAAAGTGCCAATATTAAACATCGAGGATATAGAGGTAGGAAAATAATGTATCACTTTGAGCTATATAATATGCATGTCTGTGCATTAAAAAAGAAAAAGACTAATTTACCCTTTTATTTTTGTGTGTGTGTGGATATTTACAGGCGGTTTTGGATGTAGGGATTGAAATCCTAGCAACTGTAGGAGACGATGGTATTACACGTTGGCTTGATTAGGTTGGTTGATTTATTATTATTATTATTAATAATAATAATAATAATATATTTTTTTCATTAAGTATTAGTATATATTTGTGGCTACCTAGTTTAAAGACACTTTTGTAATTGTTTAAAGGCTATAGTTTACTTAGTTGATTGGGGTGATTTGAACATGTAAATTTATAATCTTTAGATTCTTATTATTAGGTGATTTGTGTGTTATGTTGATTTATGCTACTTCTTTTGCTTTAACCAATGGATAAATTTTACCATACAACCATTCATTTCTAACATCTCACATGCTTATAAAAATGTATTATATGAAAGAGAGTAAAATATAAAGACTCTGATATATGTTATGTGGTACAACCTTCTTACAATTGTTGTGCATACACCCACTGGTTCTCACTCACTAAAATTGGAGTTATACAAACAAACATATCATCGGTTCACCAAAAATGCGTTAAACTATACATTCGGCGTTAGCCTTGTTCTTTTAGAGGTACGCCTCTTCCGATGTTAAAATCCCCGACGAGAGAGAGAATTTTAACAAATAACTAGCATCTTTTATTGTCCATAGAAACTCTCTTATGATTTTATCAGTTTTTGGCAATAGCCATTCATGCTGAAGTATTTTCAAAAACTCCTACGATTGAATCGGTCTCTCTTTCATTTATAATTAAGAAATATATATACAACTATAGGATTAAAAACACACTGAAGTATTCTAATATGGTTCTTTTAATATTTTTTTAGAGAAAAGAAAAGAAAAGAAAATTAAAGATAAGACAAAGATCTAAATCATCGAATCTCTCTTTCCTTTTCAACAAAAAAAAAAAGAAAAATATACTCCTTTCACTTAAAAACAAAGAAAATATAAATTCAGCCATCAGATGTCATTTTATTTATTTTAATTCAGTAATCGACTGACACATTTTTTTGAGTCCTCGTGGAATTTTTCCTCGCCGCGTGGAAATTTCCTCCGGCCAGTGGAAATTTTCCATCGATCAGGTTGAATTTTCCTCCATCAGTATGGAAATTTGGTGGTGGAGGAAATTTCACGGCGCGAGGGGTAAATTTCACGGGAGCTCAAAAAAAATGTCGTCTCGATCCGACTGGCGATACGTAAATAAAATGCTGTTAAATGACGCAAATTATATTCTCAAAACAAAATCCATAGTAGATGTATTTTTAGAACCTCGATGAAAGAATCTGTTTATGAATTTAATAATAATAAACTTGAAATATGGTCTCCTCCCGCTCATGTATGGACAATGATGTAGACACATATGTGATCTCCTGAATTCATCCACCGATCTTTTTAAGCCACACAGTTATATTAAAAGACAAAAAAAAAAAATACAGCAGGAATATTTT